>JAGFVP010000470.1:0-14701 GCA_021031095.1 Bathelium albidoporum
CCCCCCCCCACTTCATAGCAATTCCTTCCATCTCCTCTACACGCGCACACAAACCCCTATCCTTCGCTCAGGCGAACGTTGAGTTCTACGGACCACGAGCCCTCTCAGAACTCCTCACTTGCTTGAAGGAGACCTCGCCAATGCGGCATCAGGGTGGAACTCCTCCGGACGTAGGAGTCGCCTCAAGATACCGATAAGGAGATCTCGTCTTTCTTAAGATTGATCGTCAGCCAGGGGTAAAGAGGGAGTCGGCTCATTTGGAAGGTCAGAGGCTCGAGCAGGCTGGCATCCTGATCGCGCGTGCACCAGAAATCGGAGAGACGAGAAAGTTTCCGGAGCAAATCGGAAGAAGTGCGAGCCTGCTAAAGATATATTTCTGCTCAAGAGAGAAAAAGCAGGAGTGCTAGGAGCAGATATTTGTAGTTTGGCGACTGCAACGATGGGAGGGGGGTTTGCTCGCTCAAGCTATGGTTAATGATAGTTGCAACTACAGCTCGGAGTAAAGATATAGGCTCATTTGTTTTCGTCGCCATGACCGGCCATAGCCCCGGTGGCCATGACTGGTGGTGGCCCTTGTTGAGGTGTGGCGTGTGGCGTACCCATGTGATGAAAGCTCGTGCCGGGAGCATTTCGATGCTGGGCCATGGTAAACTGGTGCTGCTGATGCGGACTTGGTGCGTAGTGCGGCTGTGGTGGATATCCTCTCATCGGTGTCACTAGCTTTCCGTTAGTATTTCTTCACTGAGCACAAAACTAGGTCATATGTAGCCAAGAAGTTCACATACTTGCTCCAGGATGCTGGGGATACATCATGGGAGGCGGGCCACCATGTTGCGGTGCCTGCATGTAAATGACTGGCTGTGGCGGACCATGACCTTGCTGACTGCCCTGGTGGCTCATCGGTGCTGGCCTAGGGCTTGAGTATCCGCCAGGCGGTGGAGGTCCGCCATAATGTTGCTGCGGGTTTGCAGGAACAGGTGCAAACATTGGCATACCTGGCATACCGGATACGAATGGACCGCCCGACGGTTGCTGGACCATCATCTGACCGCCCATGGGGGCACCTTGAGGATGGACAAAGGGAGGTTGTGGTGCTGCTCGGTACTGAACATGATGGCTTCCTGGGCTCATCCCGTATGGCGCGTGCATCGGTTGACCATAAGCTTGCTGCATTTGTGGCTGCATGTTCGGATAGGCAAGCATAGGTTGGCCAAAGCGAGGCGATGGTTGGATCGAGGATTGGGAGTGCGAGAATTGCATGCGGTGGTCGTCGAAGTGGGAACCGCCCGGCACCATGTTCGGCTGGGCAGAGAAGTTGCGAGGCGTTTGCTGTGGTGTATGAGCTGAGGGCATACTTGGAGCATTTTGCTGAAGATGGAGAGGCAGCTGATGTTGGTGCGCCATGGGCACGTTCGCCGGAGAGCTGTGCATCGGAGAAGGCACAGGAGCTGGAGCTTTCTCAAACATCTCAACGTATCTCTTCTCTTGGTTCTCTGGAGGAACATCCCACGTTGGGGGAGTCCGGTAGGCGTGGGGAATGCCGCCATTGGAAGCAAAGTCTTTCGTTTTGCCATTCTCTTCAGTCTCTTTTCTCATGCGCTTGATGGGGTTAAACATATCGTTGATTGACGGTCGCTCGGACCGAGATGGAGGCTTTTTGCCTCCAAAGAAACTGCCCGCTTTCGAAGGCTTGGGCTGGGGAATAGGCATCCCATCCATCCTTGGGCTTGTGCTCGAGCTTGGATGAACCGGGGTGAAAGTTGATGCTGCAGGGTTTGGTCTAAACTCAAAAGGCTTTGCGCCAGCTCGGAGAGAGGCGCTTGAAGGAGTGCCTGAACTGCTTGGTCCAGATGGGATGCGCATGTCTTGAAGGGCAAGAGGTGGCGGCATAATGGGCATCACTCCCGCTCCCTTGTGTTGCGGCTGGTTCATTTGCAGACGCTGTGCAAGACCTGGCTGGCGATTCTCACGCGAGCCCGGCATTTGCTGCATGCCATATTGCATCTTATTCCCGCGTGCAGACTGACTGTTGAAGTTCTGCGGCTGTTTGGCACGATCGTTCGGACGTTCCGAGGCAGTATTTGGTGAACTGGTACCGGTGGGAGGAGCTCTTGTTGTCTTCTGGTCCGCTGTTGTGGCTTCAGATGAAGCAGCGCTCGCCTTTCGAGCCTCCTGTTCTCTCGCTTGTCTTGCAGCTTTCTCAACAATCTCATTTTGTTTATTCTTATCCTTTGCTAGGATTGGCACGAGATCAGTCGGCACAGGAGTACACAACTTGAAGTTTTGTGAGAACTTCTTGAGATCATTCAACTTTACAGCCTTGTCATTGCTGCGCTGAGCGCGGTTTCGTTCGTGCACCTTCATCTTCTCAGCCGCAGAGAATTCCTTGAAGGAAATGAGCAGATCTCGCTCGACGTTTGCAGTCGCGTTCTGACCCTGTCCGTACTGATGCGCAGGTGTCGTTTGAAGCGATGACTTGCTCGCTGATGGTTGCGCCGGCTTCTGCTCGGAAGCTGCCGGTGCATCCTTGAGTGCTGCAGGTGCCGTAGCAATTGGCTTGGCATTTTCATTTGCTGGCTGCTTTGTTTCTACCTGCTGTGGAGCAGGCGCAGGTCCTTTCGGTGCTTGTTCAACGACTGCGGCAGCGCTTTGAGGCTCCGCACCTGTCCCAGTGGGACCGGGCTTGGAGAGCTGAGAAGAGATGATGGCAGGATCGACGGGAGCTCCAGGGACGGTGGCTTGTCCGGTTGGTGCACGCCGTGCGGGCGGGGTGTACTTGTTCGGCTGACCAGATTGCAGCGGCGGGAAGTCTCGCCTTACTCCGCTATACCTGCAACACCGTCAGGGCATGCTCTAAGCGATTGGCAATCAATCAGACTTACTTATCTTCCTCATCGAGGCCAGAATCATCCACATTCCTCCCGCCACGCTCTTCGGCAACGTGGGAATTCATGGCGTTGCTGCCCTCGATTTCTCTTGCCAACTTTTCCGCTTTTGCGGCCATCTGACTATATTTGGGGTCGGACCTGTCAATGCTTGTTGTATATAGATTCTCATCATAGCTGGTTGTGACGCCATACAGCCGCTCATTGGCTTCGAATTGGTTCCACCCAGCACTATTGGAATCGTCCAGGGAGAGATCGGTGCTGCTGCCTGCGCCGGGTTCCCAGCGTTGCAGATTGCGTTCGCGAACAGCGGCGGTGCCAGTGATATCGGAATCGGTCCTAAACGAGGAAGAAGCGACACCTTGGAAAGCAAGTTAACGATCACGTGCATCAGCCCGAGCTTTCTCGGCCGAACTCACCATTCTGGGTTTTGTGGGCGGATTTATCCAACACAACATCACTGACCGCCAGATCCACGACATCAGCTGTTGCAAGTGTGAGGACATGGTCTTCGCCAACACCAAGGTACTCATCCACTGGACTTGTGGTGCCATTTGTAGCATTCGACACAGCCTGGCTACGTTTCACCATCTTCAAAACGTAGTGGGGATCTGCTGAGTCCACACTTGCACCGGCAAAGACACCAGTGAATTGATCTCCATTCTTCATCGTAACGGTAGTCATCAAGCCCTGTAATACGGCGTTAGCGTTGAATACGAAGCCCACGGGGTGTTCGCCGAGAGGATATTCAGCCTTGCGTGTGGAGTTTTGAAACAATACGTACCGTGAAGTTGGCCAGCATGAAAAGAAGCCTGTCATTGGCCTGTTTCTCCGACGAGCTGGGACCCTTTGTTTGAGGCTGAGCAGGCTTGGGAGAAGCAGTGTGCCGAGGAGCACCGGCAACGCCGTTTGGGGCGTTCGCGCTGGCAGACTTTTGAGTAATTGGATTCGTGCCTCCAGTCCATGCCTTTGGGGTCGGTTGCTTCCTAGATCAAACCTATGCGTTAGCTATAGAATTCAAAAAGTTGTGGGGGCTGTGAGTATTTTGATGGTGCTGACGGAAAGGGTGAGATGCCAGAGGCAGAATTCGGTTGAAGCCAGCTACCCGCTGTCGAATAGCCGACAACTTCAATTTCGAGCAGATCGGTGTGGAGGTTGGCGTCGGGGTGGAAAAGCTAGCAGCGGTGTAGAGATCGACTTACTTTTGCGTGGTATCAGTGGGACTGCTGGCCTGCTTGCGCACGCCATCCATGGTCTTGGCGGCGGGATTCATCTTCAACTGGGTTCGGGCAGCGCTCATGCTGAGCCAGACGAGGAATTGGAGCGAGCCAGAGCGGATGAAGGGGAGTGTGAGAGGCGCGGTGGCGGACTCGATGGGAAGGAGGTTGTGTGGTGACACAGGCGTCGCAGCTCCACCGGACACCGCCCCACGTCGGAGGGTGATAGAATGGTGACCGACGCAGCCTGGGCACGGTCGGGAAGGAGGGGGCGCGGAAGAGGCCCACGCAGAGGCAGTGGGCGGGAGCGGAGGGGAGTGGAAAGGTCGCAGAAGGGTGGGTAGGTAGGAGTAGGGAAGTAGGTTCGTTCGCAGGTAGGTAGTAGTAGGTAAGAGGGCACAATTGCGGGCGGACAAAAGTCGTTAGGCTGGGCAATCATTCGACTCCGGCGCCTTGAAACGGAAGCTAGCTTGCTCCAGCCCCCTTCACGCCGCTGCCATTGGCTGCCCCCGTGCTCGCCAGGCCGACCGAACGTTGCACCGCGACACCCTGATTAAACTCGGGATGATGCCAGCAGCGCTGCTGCCAGAGTGCTTCGGGAATCCAGGCACGCTCTGGACGGGACGAGCTTGCGACGGTGCCTATGGGACGACTGAGGTGACTGAGGTGACTGCGGTGACAGAGGCGTCGCGCGGAGAAGAGGGCTCGTCACGTGTTCATGCGGCGCTGCCCGACCTTCGATCACCTTATGTGCGCTTTTTGCTTATCTGCTGTCACCACCAACGTAACCAGTACGCTCGATTAGGTGATTGGGTCGGTATAGAGGTACCGACGTACCTTCACCCACGCGGGTGACTGATCGGTTTGACGCGCCCCTTTACCTGGGCAGGTAATTGCCTTGACCCGCGCGAATGCCAGATCACCATCCGTGGATACGTTTCGAGCAAATGCCATCCAAGCTTTTTGTGCTGGCCCCTGCGCGTAAGGAGCCAGCCGAGTGTGAGGCGCCAGCGGACCGGCCTTTAGATCTCCACCCGTGCTTGACCCGTCGGCCCTTCACCACCTGGCACCCTACCTTTGTTGACCTTGTGGGCCGCCACCATCGCGTTGCTGCCTCGGCCCTGCGACAATCTTCTGCATTCCGCCTCACTTCCATAGCCCCGCCGACAAGCACGCCTCTTGCTGCTTAGGGCATCACATTCACGGCGCCCTGTCCCACCATGCCGGGCGAAGAGATCGCCGGGAGAGATTCCTCCCACTCTGCTGGCTCCGGCTCTGGCAGAGATAATCGTCCCCCCAGTCGGCGAACAAATGTACGCAAGTCCATGGATGCTTGGAAAATACTCCGTGTGGCAGCTCGCTAATTCGCTACAACCATGCAGCCCCAACAGCAACTGTCGCAGATCGAGAAGAGTGTGACCCATTTACTTGTTGCTACCAAACAATTGCTGGAAACGCTGACCGAGTGGTCGAGAGGCGAAGCAACTGAGAACAATGTTTCCGATGTCTACGTGCGGTTGGGCTACGAATTCAACATCGCTTGCAGAGCCTTCACCGCCATTGGCATCGAGACTTCGGATTTGGGACCTGTGCCGGACCTGTTGAGGGGCATTCTCGAAGACACGCTAAGTCAAGAGGCTTCCAAAGAGAGTTTGGATCGCTTTCTTCCACGCATAAGAGATATCATCATCAATCTGCTACATGGCTTGAAGAAGAAACAACAGAAGCTTCGACCCCGAAGCGGAAGGGAAAATGGAGTCGGCATCTCAGCAGCACCACCCAGGCAAAGCAGTGTGGCAAGCAACTCTAGTGCTGAGGGAACGCTGCCAAGCTTTCAGGAAGACCGTTCATCGAACTCCAGACCCCCGCCTCGGCCACGTGAAGAAGAGGATGGGTTTCAAGGCCCATCTCTCCCGGCACGGACAACATCTGCGATGAGCGGGAGGGACTCGCCGTCAAGACAAGACACCTCAGGCTCAAATCGAAATCTCAATCGTGGCATGTCGTCGAGTCGAGGCACACTAGCTTCATCAGACTCTTCCATGTCCAGTGAGGCAATGCAGAACATGCCAGTCATTGCACCGTATCCGCAGGAGGACACAATACCTACGAGTGGGCCCGCTGCAAACGGTGCATCGTCGCAGAAACCTCCTCCAGCCTATGGGCCCAACTTCCAGCACCCGCCGCCCCCACCGCCAAAACAACAGGATGCTCTTGCGCAATTGCAAAAAGGTGGCGAGTTGGAGAGGAGAGCATCAAGACGCTTTTCTGCATATCAAATATCAAAGCATCTGGGGGCATCGACTGGTGGTATGCCAATGATGCCCACACAGAATGGCCCAATTCCAAATCGTGGACGAGATGTGCGTGAATCGATGAATGCCGTCCGAAACAGAGGCCCGACTCAACCCAACCAGCAACGGTCGGCTCAGCGAGCTAACGAACAAGCCTCAGTCGGACAGGCTTCGATAGCATCAAGAATATCTGAAGAATCGAATCTAAGTGTAGACCAAGCAAAGGTCAAACCACCAGCAGAGCCTCGGGTGGCAGACAGTCCGATAGCAAAGACACCTGAGGACAAGCTCGGACCCGCCATCCAGAATCTAGAGCAAGCAAAATCAGGTCTGGCTGCCACGATCAATGGGCCCGTCCAGGATTATGGAGTAGACCAGGCTCCGATTACCGAACGGAAACATCCATTGAAGCGTGGCAAGACGTCGACACGTACCAAAGAAGAGCCTCCTGAGTCCACCGCGGAGTCTCCCCCGCAAAAGCAGTTCATTCCAGAGGACTCTCCCCAACCTGGGAAGGAGCTGACGCTTTTCCTACAATACAAGAGCAAAATCAAAAAATACCTTCTCTCGGATGGATACAATGACCTAACGATAGCCAAACTGCAACTTGCCTTCATTGAAAAATTCAATTGGAACACTCAACACAATGGCATGGATCTTCCCGAAATCTACATACAAGATCCCATATCCGGCGTCCGACACGAACTCGAAGATTTATCCGATATCAAGGACCGTTCCGTCTTGGTTTTGAACGTCGAGGCCCTCGATGAAGTCAAGCGGCACATAGATGACGGCATCGGCGGCCTCCGCTCTGTGGTCGAGAGCGTCCGCACTGCCCTCACAGACCAACAATCCGCGATCCAGCGCGTTTCCGACCGGCAACAAGAGGCTGCCAAAGAGATTGCAAGCATTGCGGCAGCACCCTCCCTCTCGTCTATCCGCAGCCCCCCGCTGCGACCGCCAACGCCCGGACTAAAGCCTCAACCACTGTCGCCGGATGACCGTGCCAGCCAATTATCAGAGGTACAGACGCTTCGCCGCGAACTTGCCGTTGTCCGCCAGACATACACCTCCTTCGCCTCCGACATCCAAGCCTCTATGAAAGGCATCAAAGACAAAGCCGCCTCCGTCAAATCCGTTGCCATCAAGGCGCGCGTCCCCTCCCTCGACGGCACCACAGGCCGCGCCTACGTCGAAACCGGCAAGAAGACGCTCGACGGCGAAAGCTCTAAGCTTGTCAACCGGGTCGACGACCTGCAGGACATTGTCGAGGATCTGCGCAAAGACGTTGTGACACGGGGCGTGCGGCCAAGGCCGCGGCAGCTCGAGACGGTGTCGCGCGACATCAGTTCCGTGACGGCGGAGCTGAAGAAGCTGCAGGAGTTCCTGCGACGCGAGAAGCCCGTGTGGAGCAAGGTGTGGGAGAAGGAGTTGATGATGGTGTGCGAAGACCGCGAGCTGCTCTCCATGCAGGAGGACCTGGCGACGGACCTCGCAGACGACCTGGAGAAGGCGGCAGAGACGTTCGCCCTGGTCGAGGAGGCGACGCGCCAGCAGAACGCCCAGCAGCAGCAACAGCAGCAACAGCAACAGTCGTCCGAGCAGCAGCCAGTCAACGGGACGCGCAGCGCGAGCGGCAAGCTCAACCCGCTCGCCCTCGACCAGGGCGTCGATCCCGCCAAAGCCAAGGACGGCGTGCTGGGCGAAGTGCGCGCGCTGCAACCCAACCACGAGACGCGGCTCGAGGCCATCGCCCGCGCCGAGCGCGCTCGCGAGCGCGAACTCGCCTCCCGGCGCGGCGGCGAGTTCCAGGCGGAGCTGGGGAACTTTGTTGAGGAGGGCCGGTTGAAGAAGACTGGCGGGGTGGAGGAGGCGGAGCGGTTGCGGAAGGTGAAGGATGATAAGAGTCGGAGGGAGGTGTGGGAGCGGATGAATGGGCCGATTGCTTCGCCGCCGCCGCCTGCGGAGGCAGCGGAGGGTAAGGGGGAAGGAGAGGAGTCCGCGGCTGCGAATGGGGCGCCGCAGACGGACGGAGCTGGGGACGAGAAGTTGGCCGTCATATCGACAGAGCAGTCTGCTGGTGGGCCGTCCAGTCCGGAGCCGGAGTTCGTAGAGGCCAAGGAGGAACATGTTCCTTCTGCAGAGTAGGGATCAGCTGTGCATCAGTCGGTGTTTTGACGGAGCCTCTTTCTTTTGCTTTCCTCATTTGCCAGCATCAGCGCTTAACGACTCGATTCAGCAGCGTGTAGATACTTCCTTTTGGCCATTGCTCCGTCTCTGATACCATTTACGACTTCGGACGGGGCTGAGCACAGATTGCTTATTTAATGTATGTACTAATACCATTTTGGATGTTTTTTCCATTGATAAAAGGCAAGAGCGAGAGTACTGTTCCAGCCTGCTATTCCATAGAATACAAACCTCTTTCTACTTTGATAAAATGTGCATTTCCATCAAGATTGCTCTGTGAGAATTTGTTAACAGTACACAAACCAAATCCATAAGCTTCGTATTTCGTTCTGAATCAGACCGTACGGTCACGGTGCTCATGTTGAATTCTTCCAGGGCGCCAACATAACGCACGTAAGTAGGCTATTCGTCTCATACAAGTGCGCCCTACCAGAGCAAGGAGCTTCGATATCTCTTAAATCCCGCAATGACAGCATCACCCCTTCCTCGTTCTTCCACGGGCTAATGCTAAAGATCAAGCCTCTTTCTTCAACGTTGAGAATTGCGGCGTCAGAAATGGCTTGGAAAAGCTGCCGAGATATTGCCCGACATCACCTTACATCCTACCGGTCTTCTTGGCTCGTCAGTCAAGAAATATCTCATTGACGCGCGCTATTTCCCCCCACAATGCGCCAAACAGGACCCGATGTGTTCCAGACCCCGGGTATCGCGTGTCTCCGCATCTCGCTTCAATGAACAGTTTCCGCAACAAAAAACTGCCGAGCTACCTACCTCGTTACTTGGCAGGTTGTCAATGCGGTGACAGTCATGGCGGCTAGCATACTAATGTTGGTCTAGTGGCAATCGGAAAGCCCAGGAAGGCTGGTCTACGTTGAAGAAAAAACGCCATTCCGGCATCTTCCACAGGGCTGCCTCCATATACCCCCCTCGTGACTTGCTAAGAGTTGTTTAGGTCGGCCTCGAGCGCCATAGAGCTGTGGCTAAGCTATGCATGATTCCAAATCTGGGCAAGTCGGGACGAAAAGATTGGGGTTTGGCAAAACTTCGTCATTCTGGGCAGACCAGAGCGTCCCAACGGGCTACTGCATCGAATGCTTCTAGCGTTGGTTACGAAGGTCTAGCGCTGAACCTGGATCTTCATGGAAACGAATGAAGCAGGGGTATCGGTGCAGGTTGAACTTTTCTAGACGACATGATATGCGCCGTCTGGGTTCTAGTGATTGCTAATGCGAGCAATTGCTGGGGAAGCCATGAGGCAAGTTTACTCCGCAAGCGAACCGTGGACGCGCCCCTTGCGCTACTAGGTTGTTCGCGCAGTTCTGTAAGAATATTGCCAGCATGCTTCGTTGTAGGGATATCTATAAAATCATGATGAGACCCACTTCCAATTTTACTGTCATCAACAGCGAGAAAGTCATCTTCCATTCATTTCAGGGCATATTCAATACGCGCTCTGGAACCTCTGTCATTATTCAGTCCATTCATTCTTTAGACGTCTCTGCGTCGTCAGGATGGGGATCAAGCTCTTCGGCAAGGCCCAAGAGCCTACACTGAACGAAATTCATGAACAGCAGGAGCGTCGACCATCCGCTGCAGAGGCCATCGCAGCCGATCGTCAACGAAAGAGCGTTAGCGACAGAAAAGTTACCGGTGCCTCCCAGATCACGGTTCGCCAATCTATCGTCCCTGTTTCCCTCGTCACCATCCTCTTCTTCCTATGTAAGTTCTCCTGCTCTCCTGTCCTGGCAGCTCTCCCTGTACACATCACTAATAAGGCATCCAGGGGGATTCGCATATGGCCTCCTCGACGTCCTTAACTCACGCTTCCAAACCGCGCTCAACATCACCCAAGGCCAGTCTTCCGGCCTTCAGGGGGCGTACTTTGGGGCGTATTTTATTGGTCCGCTCACCTACTCTGGCTGGTTCGTGCGTCGCTTTGGCTACCGCTACACCTTCATGCTCGGGCTCAGCATCTACTGCGTTGGCGCGCTCATGTTCTGGCCGTCGGCTGTTAAGCGGTCCTTCGGTGGTTTCTGTGGCAGCATGTTCATTGTTGGCTCAGGTCTGTCGACGCTCGAGACGTCGGCAAATCCGTACATTGCCGTGTGCGGGCCGCCACGCTGGTCCGAGTTTCGATTGGAGCTGGCCCAGTCCTTTCAGGCGGTGGGCTCGGTGGTGGCGCCCGTGCTGGCGAGCTATGTGATCTTCAAGAATATTGGCGAGGATGGCAAGTCGCTCGAGTCGGTGCAGTGGGTGTACCTGGGCATCGCGGCATTTGTGGGCCTGCTGGCTGTCGTCTTTTACTTTAGTCCGATTCCCGAGGTCACCGACGCGGACATGGCCGACCAGGCGGAGATGACCCAGTCGCAGACGGGATATGTCGATAAGCCGCTTCGCAAGCAGTACACCTTGTTTTGGGGCGTGGCTGCACAATTCTCCTATGTTGGTGCGCAAGTCGCCATTGCTGGCTACTTCATCAACTACTACACTCAAGCACGCCCGGATCTGAATGTCAAGGTTGCTCAGAAGCAGGGCGCCAATTTCTACGCCATTGCCCAAGCATTATTCGCAATCGGTCGTTTCGCAGCGGCAGGGCTGATGTGGATCGCAAAGCCACGCTGGATCCTGCTGGCCTTCCAAACCGCTATCATGGTCTTCATCTCTCTGGCGATTGCCATCTCTGGGCCCAAAGACGGCGCCAATTGGGGCGGCTTGAGTATGCTTATGATGGTGTTGTTCTTCGAATCTTGCATCTTTCCTACCATCTTTACACTGTCTATCCGCGGATTGGGCCGTCATACAAAGCGCGGTGCCTCATTTATCGTCTCGTCAATCTGCGGTGGCGCCGTCATTCCTGCCATCCTTGGAAACGTAGCGGATGTCATTGGAACAAGAAAAGCCATGGTTGTGCCGTTGTCTTTTTTCGTAATCGCTTGGTCGTTTCCAATCTACCTTAATCTCTACAAGGCCAAGGAGCTGGATGCCTACAGGGAGAGTAATGTCGGTATTGAGGGTCGGCAGGATGACAAGGGAGCTGTGTCGGCTGTGAACGAGGCCAGTCTCGAGAAGGGCGAAGGCATTGAGACAAATGAATTTGAAGTCTCTCCAACTCGAGATTTATAGATTGACATACCGGGTCATATTTCGGCGTTCATATAGACATCGGCGACTTGAGACAGGTTTTGCACGACGACCAAGATACATATACACATGATGTCTAAATTTAGAGTTTCCAGATAGAAGATGGTCGCACTCGATAACCTGTTGACTTCTCTTGATTTACCATTCAGAAGCCTAAGGTAGGTAGGAAGTTGGGGACTATTTTGAAGATCGTGAGCGCGTCTCTGAGTGGTGATCATCAACCAATCAGATTGCTCCAGAGTCGATGACATAAACCACTCATTGATTCGACACCGCATTTGCTTCGCCGTCGACATCCGTCTTCCCTCTCTTCCACAGCCCATCAATCGTCAAGTGCAAAGAATGCTTGCCAAGCCTGCTGCGCCCTCTAAGGCGCTGGGAAGCCTTCAGCAACGGGTCGTCCCTTGTGCCACGTCTGTTTCGCGACTCTCTCATCCCTCTTCATCTCGACAGCAGCGCCGGAACCTTGCCACTGTTCAAGATGGAACGCCGAAGCGCACACATGGAAACCTCCCTGATCAAGACCGGATATTCACGAACCTTTACGGACACCATGGTGCCGATTTGAAGAGTGCCCAGAAGTATGGAGATTGGTACAAGACGAAAGAGATCATACTGAAAGGGCATGATTGGGTTCGTTTCGCTATCATTGATCCTGCAACGTATGGACAAACAATTGACTCCAGTCACATAGATCATCTCAGAAATCAAGGCATCAGGTCTACGGGGGAGAGGCGGCGCCGGGTTTCCCTCTGGCATGAAATGGGTTCGTGGTGTCTCTACAATGTTACCTGCTCTTTAGACTAACACAATCAGTCCTTCATGAACTTCAAAGACTGGGACAAAGATACCAAGCCCCGCTACCTCGTCGTCAACGCTGACGAAGGCGAACCGGGAACCTGCAAAGACCGCGAAATCATGCGGAAGGACCCCCACAAGCTTGTCGAGGGCTGCCTCGTCGCCGGCCGCGCCATGAACTGCACGGCAGCGTATATCTACATCCGTGGCGAGTTCTACCACGAGGCGACCGTGCTGCAGCGTGCGATCCAGGAGGCCTACAAGGCGGGGCTGATCGGTAAGAACGCGTGTGGCTCGGGCTACGACTTTGATGTCTTCATCCACCGCGGCATGGGTGCCTATGTCTGTGGTGAGGAGACGTCGCTGATCGAGTCGCTCGAGGGCAAGCCCGGCAAGCCGCGGCTGAAACCGCCCTTCCCCGCTGCTGTCGGGCTCTTCGGCTGCCCTTCGACAGTAGCCAATGTCGAGACGATCGCCGTCGCGCCGACCATCTGCCGCCGCGGCGCGTCATGGTTCAACTCCTTCGGCCGCGAGCGCAACTCCGGCACCAAGCTCTTCTGCATCTCGGGCCACGTCAACAACCCGTGCACGGTGGAGGAGGAGATGTCGATCCCGCTGCGCGAGCTGATCGACAAGCACTGCGGCGGCGTGCGCGGCGGCTGGGACAACCTCAAGGCCATCATCCCAGGCGGCTCGTCGACGCCCATCCTGCCGCGGCGCATCTGCGACGAGCAGCTGATGGACTTTGACGCGCTCAAGGACTCGCAGTCGGGCCTGGGCACCGCCGCCGTCATCGTCATGGACCAGTCGACGGACGTGGTGCGCGCCATCGCCCGCCTGTCCAAGTTCTACCACCACGAGTCCTGCGGCCAGTGCACGCCCTGTCGCGAGGGCTCCAAGTGGACGGATCAGATCATGCAGCGCTTCGAGAAGGGCCAGGGCCGCGAGCGGGAGATTGATATGCTGCAGGAGTTGACGAAGCAGGTCGAGGGCCATACGATTTGCGCGTTGGGCGAGGCTTTTGCATGGCCGCTGCAAGGGTTGATCAGGCATTTCAGGCCGGAGCTCGAGGCGAGAATCAGGGAGAAGAAGCAGCAGGAAGGTGGAGAGCCGTTGGCGGGTGGTTGGGTTCATGATGCGCAGAAGCAGGGAATGCTTATTTCGCCAGGACAGTAGAGGGGCTGATGTGAAGGCGATGGCGTTGATGGATTCTGTGCGCTACATGCATTTCGTGTTCTCATGTACATTGCTTGCGTGTGCCTTACGTGTTCTCACAGAGCATTGTTCACCAAAAAAAAAAAACCGAATCAGTCCATAAGAGGGGACGTATGCACTTTATTTGGGCTGATCCTATCCAAGTCATGATGGTTGAAATGTGTACCGGGTGGTCGTTAGATGCTCGCCAACACCGCATTATGTACGCCCACAGCACTAAAACGCTATGGGTATTAAACAGAAAGATAAAAAAAACAAAGGAAAGCCTGATACCATACAGCCAAGAAACGCTACCAAAAATGCCAAACGGCTTGCTTTTGTCAACGCCAATCTTTTAGACCCCAACCCCCAACCTCCCCCCAAAACCGATATATGAAACAAACATTTAGACGCCACTCAAAAGCCCCAAAATACACATTCCTACTCCCCTCCCTCAAAACTGCCCCATTCTCACCCTTTCGTCCTGGCGCCATCCACCCAACGCCCCCCACGCCGCCAACACGTCCGCTCCCACGCTCGTATAGCTCTGCACGCTGCTCGTCCGGCTCAGGGCGCTGCTGCTCGCGCTCTGCACACTCACCACTTCGCTGCGGCCCTTCTTCTGCACTGCTGCTCCCGCTGCTGCTGCTCTCCCCCCCGATCCTTGCTGCAGCAGCTGCGGCGGTGGAGGCGGTGGCGTCGCGGGGGGTCCGCTAAGAGGCTTGGTCCGCGGGCTCTGCGGGAAGATGGCGAGGAGCGAGGGCTGGCTGGAGGAGCGCGAGGCGGGGGCGGGGTGCGGCTTGGCGGCGCGGATGGTGCGCTCGATGGCGGTGTGGGTCGATGCGCTGGTGGTGGCAGTGGCGGTGCTGGCGGCAGAGGCGCGGTGAGCGGTCGAGAGCGGGAGGGGGACGGTGTGGTCCGGGGTGAGCGGAGAATCGGTGGTGGTGGCGGATGGGGTGGAGGAGTCGGAGCGCTCCATGAT
>JAGFVP010000471.1:0-14680 GCA_021031095.1 Bathelium albidoporum
GAAGAAGGAGGCGATGGCCCGGGGGCAGAAGGAGGGGGAGGGAGGGCCGCGGCAGGAAGGAAGGGCGGCGAGGAAGGAGAGGGTGAAGAGGAATGAGAGGAAGATGAGGGCGAATACGAGGAAGGCGGAGAAGGGGAGGGGGTTGGCGTCGTGAGGTTGTGTTTTGGTGTTAATGCTACTATTACTCTGGCTTTGGAAGCGCTACAGATGGGTTACTGATACAAGAACAATGGGATCATGGGCGGAGACATTGCTGATGGGACCTCAGCATGGACGGCGTTGGACAGCGAGCATCATGTACAATTCCGACAGGTGGCGAAAATGTCACGAACACCAGTGCAATGGGTCAAATGGGAACACCTGCTTGCAATGACAACTGCAAACATGTTCCAATGACTTCGATGATCCGGCTTCGCTATCGTACACATACAATCTGGTGTGGCTCTATTCTCCCTTACCCTCCACGACACCAAATCGCCACGCTAGGGGAATGAACAAAGCAGGTAATAGCAGTACCAGAAGAGCCCCCAGTCAGTATGCACCACCATGACCTCGACGGAGAGCAATGATTCACGCAGTAAAACACCTAGACGACTCCCTCCCGATAAGACACGCTCCTCCAGTAATGTGCGCGCGTAAAATGGGGTATTGGGAACTCGTGAGGTCGGAAACAAGATGTACTTTCGAAAATGGGTAACAAAGATGCCCGGCCCGGGCGAGCACGATCATTCCAACCCGCCGATCGGAGATAAAGGCTTCATGGGCGACAGAGCCGGGATTTTGGACTGCGACTTAAGCTGTTCGTAGCTCTGGATGGTCTGTGTGGGCGTCGCGGTGTCGTCCTCGTTCCTGCCATCCCACTCGCGTTGACGCTGGAGATGCTTCTCACGCTCCTCGCGCTGGCGCTGGCTGAGTCCACTACCATTGCGTCCAATATGCTCGATTGGAGGTGGGCGGTGCTTTTCTGGCTTCTCGGGCGTTGAGCGTCCCGTCTCGACTGAGCGAGTGATAGGTGGGGAAGACCTTCCCGTGATCGAAGGGCGACTGCTACCGGCAGAGGATAGGGCGCGTTCATCCGAAAAGTGCGGGATCGAGGTCTTGCTGGCATTCGGTGTTGGCTGAGGCTGGTTGTCCAAGATAGCGTATTCCTTGTTGAGATATTCCTTTTCAGTCCAGCAGCCCTGCCAGCAGTTGCGCCAGTCGCAGACGAGGAACTGAAAGCAGGTGATATTCATCTTCATGCATGGCTGGAAGCAGATACAGAGGTTGCGGAAATCCATTTTATTGCGATGGGCATAGGAATGCAGGAGGGAAATGTGGCAAGTAATGGCAAAGAGTAGGTAATAATTAAAAGGTGGGAGCTTCGAGAGCTCGTCTTTGAGCATCTGTGGCGTAGTAGTCGCTCCTGCACACTCTCTGTGGATCCTGTCTTGGGTAGCTTGTGGCAAGATGTCGTCAGGCAGATCTCGGAGCCAGGCTTTGAACATGGATCCAATGATGTTGGGATCATATAGTTCTTTCTCGTCAAACAGATCAATGTCGAGTTCTGCAAATCAGTTAGTCAAGAGTTGGAAGGAAGAGGATGATTGCTCTATGTACCTCGATCAAAACGGTTCTGCCAGTGCTTAATTTTCGGTCCGCTACCTGGCACGCGATACAGTCCCTCTTCCTCGCAACCCTTTTGGTTGAGGTAACTGCGAGTTTGATCAGAATTGAAGTGAAAAAAATCGGACGAGAAGCTTACTCAATGCAGCGCCACGGGAGAGCAGGCATCCAAAACTCAGTCTTATCCTTAGAGTCAGCCAGTCTCTTAGATATGCGCGTAATGCGTGTTTGCTCGACGAGTGGAAGTGTGATGACTTTGCAAACATAATCCATCTCGTTCACAGGTTCTCGTTCGGTGTTGCTTCCGCTTCGCGTTAATTTATTGAGAAATTTTCCAGCCTTGCCGAAGCCCTCGGCCGTCTTAGTACCCACTTTATTCATGTTGGAAAGAAAGTGGGCACCCGAGCCATCTTTGAATGATGATGGAAGTCCGATTGAATCTTTCTTTTCTTTTGCGGCAGCAGTACCATCGTCCTCGGAATTACGCCCTACATATCGTTCAGCGGAGCGATTACGTGGCAATGAGTCCATCATATCCTTGAAGCCGCGGTCCTGTTTGTCCAGCGGTGCAGTCCTCAGCCCCGCAGAATCCGGGGCTGCGGTAGAAGCGGGTGTCTCTGCGTCTTTTGCGTTTACAGGAGTGGACGGTATTACAAGTTTTGAGCGACTGCCAGAAGTCAAAGCAGCATCATCTGTACGGATGGAACGATTGCGACTGAGAAGATTAAAGCGCGATGGTTTGTGGTTTTTTTTCTGCGGCTGGCTGAGTCCGTCGGGCGCCATATGTGGCACGCTGGTCGATTTGACCGTTTTTGCTGGCTCTTGTGCTTCAGTCTGTGAATCTGCCGTAAAACCTGGAAAAGAGCTTAGGGATATTCTATATAGCCACATGTTACACTTACACATACTGTTTGCAAATTCGTCCGGCCTACTAGTGAAGCTGGCTAATTCAGGCGTTGAACCAGATCCACGTCCTTGCAGGTACAGACCATGCTTGGGTGGGTCTGGTGGCTTCTCTTCTGACACCTGTCTGATGGTATTGTCAACGACTGGCAGGCGAGTGGAGGACTTGGAGGCCTTTGGTAGAGTGAAGAAGGATTTGGACCTGGAATGATCGCGGCCTGGTGAAGAAGGCGACTTGGGCTGCTCTGCTACAGGTGCAGCAGCAGGAGACTTTGCTTCTTCAGGCCCAGGAGATACGGCTCCGTTCTGAGGAGCAAAGTTCTGAGGACTAGTTGAAGCCGTATACGAACTGGCAGGACTGCGTGGACTGCGGGGTGACTGGGCACTGTCCTTCCCGGCTGCTGCCTGGCGAGCTATCGAAACTGAAAGATCCGTACTTCGGGGCATCGTGACGTACTCCTGTGTGAGGTCTTGTGAGAAGGGGAAGGGAAAAGTGATCGCTTCGCTACTAGCTTCCCGTCGCCAACACTCAGGAGAAATTAAGTACAGTTCACGTGCAACCTGATTAGCCAATCATGCCGGATAGACGAAGGAGAGTGCGTCTTGCACTAATTTTTCAAGACTGTTGGATCAGCGGCTTTCAGATCGTAGAAGGCGCAGAGGCACCAAATGCTTTCGCAATTCCCAGGTCCGCTTCCTCGCCGTTCCAACTTATAGTAGCTTCCCAGACAGAGTATGGTATTAGATACTGACGTATAGCCAGGTTCTCAGCTGCTCGTACAGGAGAGAGATTCAGGATGCAGAGCCCGCTGCAACCTCGAATCGGGCGCGGTTTTGAAGCTTGATAGGTAATAGATTCTGGCCTCTCAACTGGTGGAAATGAAGGTGTCAGTCCTGCACAACAAGTACAACAAAGAGGCGTTGGGGCTCTAGGGAAATGTTCCACAAGGCACAATCAACCTGGGAAGCGTGCAGACAAAGAACAGGACGTACATGTTTCGGATTTTATCGGCTGCGGTTTCCTTCAAATTGCGCTCCCAAAGGCGAATTGCTGCATCAGTCCCATACAAAGAAGCAGAAGTAATTGGAGCGGGCGGAATCCCGGCGCCTGGATTTCCTTCTGCGTCTGGAGGTTGAGAGCGCAAACAAAAGGCCGATTCGACACAGCAGCCCGACGAGTCATGCGGCAGCGAATTGAAGCTGACTGTGTCGATTTGCTCAGGAGCCGTATTCCAGAGGGGGAGGCGAGAAGCTGGTCACGGATGGCGGCGTTATGCGGCTTCTAGGGGAGCTTTCGTCTGGCTGGTAGGTCGACAACAGGACGTTGCACCACGAGGCGCTGGCGACGGAGATTTCGGGGGACCACGACGAGAATTGATGCAGCGTCAAGGGAGTTGCAGAGCAGAGGACGCTGGAATGCGTCGAATGGACGGAGGGTAATCTGTTACCAGACGTGCCCTGCAGGGTTCGTTTGTAAGGCGGCCTGAAACGAGCTTGAACCCGTCGGCAGCGCCAAAGTCCGCCCTCTACCACGCTCTTGCTCGTACTTCGTCGCCCATCCAACTCAACTCTCCACCATGTCGCTTGCTGCGGGGCCGGGCCGAGGAGGCCTTGGACGTGATCAGCTTCCAGAAGAACTCAAGCTCTACATCGACAAGCATGTTGCCTACATCCAGAGTCTCGACAAAGTGCGTGCCTCTGGTCATCCGTCATCTCTTCGCTCCAACTGACTGTTGGTAGCGCAGAGATGAGCTCGACTATTGGATGACGGAGCACCTGCGCGTTGGTGGCATCTACTGGGGTTTAACGGCACTTCACCTGCTTGGACATCCAGACGCTCTGTCGCGCGACAACATTCTCACGTATCTGACCTTATGCTTCTGCGAGGATGGCGGATTTGCTGCGGCACCAGGTCATGACTCGCATATCCTCTACACCTGCTACGCTGTACAGCTGCTGGTTACACTGGATGCAGTGACTGAATTCGAAGCACACTTCCCTCGAGCCAGGGAGAGAATCGGTGACTGTACGCATCTACCGTCGCTCGCGTTTGACTCCACTCTGACCCGTCATGCAGTCATCGCGAATCTACAGAATCGAGAGAGCGGCACGTTTGCTGGAGACAAGTGGGGTGAAGAAGACACGCGCTTCATGTTCTGCGCCATGCTGGCCCTTTCCCTATTGCATCTTGAGTACCTGGTGGAGATCGAGAAGTGTGTGCAGTACGTCAAATCATGCCAGAACACCGACGGATCTTTCGGTGCTAGTCCAGGCGCCGAATCGCACTCAGGCCAGGTCTACACATGTGTCGGCACTTTAGCAATCGCTGGTAAGCTTGATTGCGTTGACGCCGATGCTCTGGGGGGCTGGCTGAGCGAGCGACAGTTACCAAACGGCGGCCTCAATGGTAGACCAGAGAAGCTTGAGGATGTCTGCTATAGTTGGTGGGTATTAAGCAGCTTGGCCATGATTGGTAGGCTTCATTGGATCGACCAAGATCGCCTGGCTTCTTTCATCCTTCAATGCCAAGACCCTGAAAATGGTGGGATCGCTGATAGGCCTGGCGATATGGTGGATGTTTTCCACACCGTGTTTGGCATTGCAGGTCTGAGCCTGCTCCGACAACCTGGAGTGGTGGAAGTTGATCCGATATAGTAAGTCTTCCGGCGTTCATGATCAAGTTGCTGTGTACCAGGAGATGCTGACTGATACAGCTGCATGCCGAAACATATCACGGCTAGAGTGTTTGGTAGATGAGCGTATTTAACCAGGCTTGGGTCTGCAGTCGGCTCGACACCTCTGGCTATCTAATAACTTGTAGACACTGTCAATGTGTTACAAGATACAAAGGCAGAGAAGACGAAAACTCTTTGCCGTCATCGTCGGTTCTGAACTGCTATCACGCTTAGGTCCGAACTTTGACAGCCCTAGAGGACATGTGTAGACAACGTGTAATCGAGAGAGGTGAGAATGGAGATTCATGATACACGGCACTGCGTTGTCACCAGGACTGAGATAGCTGCTAAGCTATGAACTTGTAAGTACTTGTAACTTCTCTAAGGCCCGGAGTGGGTGCAGAGAGTTCGACACGAGATCACACCTAGTCGAAACTCCCTCTCACCCGTTCTCGTCCGATCGGCATCTCTCTCTTCTCGGCTAGCTACGCTTTCGGTAGGTCTGTCGGTGGGCGCCATGTGCTCGTAGACGCATCCTCGTGGCATCGGTCGTCTCCCTGCGTGCGGGTGCTTAAATTGTCCACCACTGCTCTTGCCTCAACCAAATCCTCTGACTTCCATAACACTTTCCTCCATAGCAGGAAGCCGCATTTGTCCAACAGCAGCTCCTTGACGATAACAACTACATGTCTTTGCCCATAGTCCCTCCTTTCTTCACGCCAAGCTACTACTCATCATCCAACTTTTCTGGATCAGAGCAGCCTCGTCCGTCGGATTTCGCTTCTTTTGCTTCGTTGCTTCCGTCTACTGGAACTTGCTTGCAATCGTTTTGTTCAGATTCCAAACCGTCCGTTTCAGACACTATGACCACTCCAATTCCTTTACACTGCAACATTTGTCCTAAACAGCCAGACTTTAGCGACGTTTCCCACTTACTCACCCACATCGCTAGCAAAGGCCATTTATCTCACTACTACAAGGTCAAGGTGCGCTCAGGCACCGAAACTCGAGCAGCGGAACAGATCGATGCCTATGACCGCTGGTATACGGAATGGAACGTGGAAGAGCTTATGTCGGAGAGGATGAATTTGAAGGATAGGAAGCGGCCAAGATCAAGACTGCCTGGTGAATTTGAGCCATCTATTTTCCTTCTCATTCTGATACCAGATTCTGTAGCTGACACTGGGTACCTGAGCAGCTGCACGTCCAAGCACCCGCCGAGGCACGCCATCGAGTCATGGCCCGTCTACACGATCCTCCACCATGGTCTCTCGTGCTACTTCGAGGAGTGCTATGCTCAATAGCGAACACGTGTTGGATCCAAGGTTGTCCGATCACCCAATCAAAGTTGAGCATTCCAGCGCAAGTCCGTACATTGATCCCACCTCCCTTAGTCATGGTCATATTCCGCGTATGGTGAAATGGCCCACCGCATATGCATCCCCCTTGTCAGTGAAGGAGCAAACTTCTGCAGAGTCGAGCTTGTGCTCCGAGTATGGAGAGGCGCCCCAGAAGAGATCGCGAGACGCTTGGTTAGACGATCTGGATGTGAGCAACGACATGATTGTTAGCGAGTCGAATAAATTGAAGGGAATACTGTGGCCGGGGATGGATATCTTTGATTCAGCCACAGCTGAAATGCGCCGCAAACGAAACCAAAAGAAGGATACGTCTGTACTTGAGCAACTTGAGCAAAATTCTCAAGAAGTGGAACCAAATGAGCTTGTCTTTACCCCATCTGGTTCCTTCAAACGACAACGGAGGATTTCTCATTTGCTCGACGAGGAGAG
This sequence comes from Bathelium albidoporum, assembly GCA_021031095.1. Lineage (NCBI taxonomy): Eukaryota > Fungi > Ascomycota > Dothideomycetes > Trypetheliales > Trypetheliaceae > Bathelium > Bathelium albidoporum. The sequence continues at coordinate 6,974 of JAGFVP010000471.1, forward strand.
CAGTCCTATCAAGCCGTCTCCGATCAAGCGCCGTCCTCGACGACCCGTCTTGGGTGACCTTGATCTCAATTCCCATGGGCTTCCTAAGCTCCGTTCGCACGGCCGACATGCTTCCCTATTCACAAACAACGAAAACGCCATTATCGAAGACGACGACGAACAAGATTTCAAGCTGACTTATGGGCAAACCTTCTCTTCCAAGAAGAAGCGGGCCTTTGACATATTCCAGGACAAACCTGAAGACCAGGCCACCTTTGATCACCCAGCGCCTCTGACATTCTTGACCTCGGAGTTTCGTGTTCCGGAGAACCAGTCTTACCAGTTTGGTCCTTCTGTCCCACACAGCACTTTTGGCGGTGTCGTCAATCCTGGACCCGACGTGAAGTCGAGCAGTAACAATCTCTTCCACTTTGATGACAAAGAGAATTTCGACCTTAGTCAGTTCCAGTATGGATACAATTTCTCTGCGGCTGCTTCTGCTTCCACTTATAATTTTGCTACTGCCGACCTTGGGCAATCTGCAGAATTTCCTGGCTTCTTTACGAACCCTCTGATTTTTAATCCATACAAGACAAATGTGGGGCCAGATGTGGACGATGAGGGACGAACAATTTCTGCACCTCCCTCAGATTTGTAGCGAGACCATGCCGAAGCTATCATGACAGGAGGTGATGTTACACCCGTTGCTGCCAGGATATGCCACATTGTCACTCATTTCTCCCGAGCTATTGATGCTCGTTTCTTTGTATAACTTGGCTGACATTACAAGATGATGGTTCTATGATTTACGGGAGCATCATTTTGATGACCATGGCCAGCGTGCTATTTAGCTTATGTTTCAGGGAATGATCTGCATGGCTTATGCTTTTGAGAGTTCATAGGAGGAGAAAGGAATCTGCTCGGCAACAGATGGCATGGACTGCGCTATCGTCCTCTGAATGAGTTGCTCAACTAGTTGATCCTCTAGATACTTGGGTGTATTATAGTATGGAATCGCTTCGCATCCAAGGGGACTTGTCAATAAACCTTGATGCCGTTGTATCAGTTTGAGCCTCTAAATCTACTTTGCTCTATTCATCCCTACCCAGGTATCATGCGCAACTGTACGCTCCACAAACAGCAATAGAGAAGATAGTCGCCCATGTTCCACCTCCATGCAAAAATACCCTTTTGAGGTAACCGTTCAAAATCAACACCAACTCTAGCAGAGAACATCTTATGTTCCCTTCAGATCCCCTGGCTTCGCGCCCTTTCCCTTCTCCTTCTCCCAGATCTCCTGCCCATTCACCACCGCGTACACCCATTTCAGCAAGCCCGTTGCCGACGCCATCGTCGCCGCACTCATTACGAACAAGCCCACCCGTCCCAGCGTGCCGGCCTCCGCAAAGATCGGATACGGGTAGAAGCCATTATGCGCATAGCACGCCTCGACCCAGAACCAGTACGCCACCGCGATCAGCGACGACAGGCCGATGCTCGGCAGCGCCGCGATCGTGTACGGCGGGCTGAGCAGCAGCAGGTCGACGCCGAGCAGCGCGGCGGGGACGAAGTGGAAGGACAGGTCGGTGCCGCGGGCGAGGCGCGGCGCCCAGTCCGGCAGCACGAGCGAGACGTCGATGGCGCGCAGGCCCCAGTAGAGCAGGGTGATGAGGATCTCAAGGGGCGCGCTGGCGACGGAGAAGGCGTTTTTGGCGAGGAAGAGGCGCGGGGATAGGGTGAGGTCGGCGAGCAGGCCGAAGGTGAAGGTTAGGGTGGCGAGGGAGAGGCCGATGATGGTTAGGTACTGCATGTGCCAGCCATACGAGTCGTTGCTGTGGCCAGAGTTAGTGAGCAGTTCTTGAAAGAAGAGAAAAACGGGACCGAAGTTAGAGAAGGCGCTGAAGGTACGTACACTGGATTTGGAGTGACGACAAGGTAATGAAAGCTGTATGCAAAACTGGCCAAGCCTAGTGTCTAATGAGGGATCAGAGCCGGTCTGCAGGCAGTATGAGATGAATGTTCGATGTTTACATGGACAAAAGCAGAAAATCCTCGCGAGGGAGAATCTATCCTTTGCAGAGGATGCCTCCGCACCAGCTCTCGAGCAACATCGTCCGAGCCCATGGCTGTGAATAGAGATCACAATTGAGAAAACCAAGGTCTCCTAGTCAGGCGAATGTGATCAACCTCTTGGCGCTCTCAGGCTCAGGTAGCTGAACCCAGACATGAGGCCGACCAAGATGGAGCACATGCATGGCGGTGCGCGTTGTTGTTGGCTGACCGCCACGCACGATGTGGCGCAGAGAAAGGCAGGGTAGCTTCGCTTTCGGCCTATGGCTGAACGGATGACTTTTCTCCCTGCAGATAATTAAGGCCCTCTCCTCCGTGGGGTATGCGCATCTCGAAACTTTTCTTCGATGTTCGATATGCAGATCCGCTCCTGGCTGCAAACAGTCCGACTTGCATTCTCAAGGCCTACCAACTTCTTCGGCATTTTGTGCAATGTCAGCTTGGTGCAGCGCTTCCACGTTAGAAAAGACCGGTATTTGGCAGTTTCATTTGCTGCCGACTTATAGAGTTGGATCTAGCGAATACCTCTTTAGTGCACCAGCATTCTCTGCTGCTCAGTCGTATTGAGACATGCAGGAGGGCAGTCTGCAAGCTGGCACGGACTGTCGCTTATTTGCAGCCGCGCTCGCCGAGCAGCAGCTCCGTACTAATTTCATCGTCGCGCTGACTCCTTTCTACGGCTACGGAGAACCATGTCTCAAAGATCAGCACGGCCGGTTTGGCCTCGGCGTGGCGCACCAGGATTTCGCAGTGCTTATGACGATCACACGTGCTAAAATCCCAGGAGAAAGAAGTGAAAGGAGGTACGATGCAGTAAGAGCCTGATATGGAGTAGTCTGAAGACGAAACCCCATTAGCTGCTCCCTCCTCATTATCAATATGTCGATAGAGCGTTACGTTTGTCACTTGGCATTGGGCAAACCGGCTAGTTCCCATTGGTTGCCTTACCAATCACAGTAAACGTCTCCTTGTGGACTAGTCACTCCGCGTGCACAGTGTTCGAATCAAGCGATGTGCGTCTTGAAGGTGGACCTGGCATCGTGGTCTACATATTCACAACATGCGATTGGCTATCAACGCCGGGAGCAACCGACTGCTTGCATCAAAAACTTGGAGCAGGTAAATTGGACACGCATTGTGCAGAAGGAGCAATGGAGAGCGACTCCGCCGGGAATAACGCAAGTCGAATATAATAAACCTAATTAACGTGCCTAGCTAGTCCGTTTTAGTGATTGGGTACTTGGGCAGGCTACGAGCAGAACAGGGATGGAAAGAGTTGGAGAGCTGAAAGCGAACACAAGGGCTGACCAAGATGATTCTTACGCGTCTCGTCATCGTCAACTTCACTGGAAACAGCAGGTTGATAGGTAGAGTGCACAGGGTCCTGGAGAATACTAGAGGGAATGCTGGAGGGATGGAACAAAGGATCTAGTGCACAAGGGCTAAGTTGAGGCAGGGCCATGAAGGCAGGATGATGTAAGTGCCAGACGGTGATAGCTGCAGTCGAAGGGAAGGGTGGGAAGCCAGGCGGTTGGTAGCACGGGACGCTCGGTAGCTCCTCCCGCACCACCGGTGCCAGATTCGCTCTGCGGCTGCTACCGTCGTGAGTGGCTCAAGCCTCTTGGGCGGGCGAGCCGGGGGGCGGATGGACGGGCTTGGGACGCCGCTGATGTGTTCACTGCGCGGCAGATCTGGGAGTGGGTTCCCTTGGAACGGGTACGAATCTGCAGCGTCGCCTCCACACGGTAGCTCCAAAAGCCCGGCGCCACAACCCAAACACATGCCTGCTTCCAACTGGACTTGTGGATGGCAGAGTGCCGGCGTCATGAACCGGCTGCTGAACATCCTCTTATCGTCCGGGTCGAGGCCCAATCACCACCGGCGGATCGTCGCTCGCCCTCTCCCCGCGCTTGAACTCATTGCGCTTCGTGCAGGCCTCCGGGGTCTGAGGTTCATGCAACCTTGACACAGATTCGACTGTTCTTTCCACCGCAACCCACCACACTTCCGCCCGGCCTATTGTGCGACATCTGACACATGACAAGCCCTCGTCTGCTCGACTCAAATGCCCCACCTCCTGACTGGCCTCTGCAATGCCGCGGCCGAAGAAAGCTGGCGCTCCTGAACCGAAGAGGAGGAGTAGAAATGGCTGCTGGTGCGTTCTAACTCCGTCTTCGGGGAGGAGGACAACATACCGCAATCTTTGGATATCGCTGACTGCTGCAGGCCTTGCAAGTCCCGGAAGGTGAAATGGTATGACAGCCAGTATCCCCAAGACCCACGACAGTGTTTCTGACTAGTTATTCGCAGTGGGGAGGAAAAACCACGATGTCTCAACTGCGAGCGACAAGGCGAGGCCTGCGACTATAGTATACGACTCAACTGGGGAGGCCGGACAAAAAACAAGGATGAGGACAATGCAACAGAAGTTCCAGGCGTCGGCGTCATCACGGGCTTCCAACAAGCGCAATTCATTATCACTGCACCGAAGCAGCGAAAAACATCTGGTGGCTCAGCAGATGTATCGCAGCTTCAACCCACAAGCAAGCAGATCGGTCAGGGCGCACCTATCTCAGCGCCTACGCAAGGCCTGGGCAATGGCACGATGATCGATCCCAACCTGATCGAGATGGGTACCAAATATGGAGGTGGCCGAGTGCTTCCAAATGGGACCCCTACTTCAGATCCTTACTCCAGGCCTCCGTTACAGAAGACAATGTCGGGCACGGCGGGGCCGCCACCAATGCTGTCAGACGCAAGGCCAAGTACACTTGTTTCTCGTACATCGTTAGATTATCCCTCTCCAACGACTACAGCACCGGATCCTTCAATGGCAGCTGAGGCGCCTGGTCCAAATCCAACAACTCCTGGCAGCGCCCCTATGCTTCCTCCACTTCGAGGCGCACCGTCTGGCGTAGTCACCACGCATCTCTTCAGAGGCAATGGAGACATTGGCTTGTCTGCGGAGCATCAAGCAAAGAGGATGAAAAGGAGTACGAGCAATGATGCCATGTCCCAGTCGCAAGTTTCGATGGCGACCAAATATGAGATCGAGAGCTCAGCATCTGTGTTTTCGTCAGACGTCCAATCGCCTGGACAATCGATGTTGACGCCATACAGTCCTTATGGTAGTCTTGTCGGCACGCCCTTGACTCCAGGATCATCTACCGCTTCCGACGACAATGCACTCAAAATGGGATCCAGGAATAACTCGTATCACGGTCCTGCGGATTTCAGACGTCTATCTGTCAACTCGCTCCTCTCAGGCCCGCCCGGCACAGGGGACAGTATTCTCAAGCTTGCTGATTTAGCTACGCAGGGACCATTTCCCGATGATCCTGAAGGGTCCATCACCTATGGCTTCGACGAAGGCAATCCTGATGTAGACATGCCCCACAACGACGACAAAAATGCAGTCTGCCTCCACAGCCCCACTCTTTCCGCAAGGAGTAGATCATTTCCAACCATCAACCCAAATGGAGAAGAAGCAGCGCTACCAGAGAACGACTCGCATCCACAGCCGAAAGAGGTCACGTTCGCGCGCCGCGGCTACTACGCCAATCCTGTGCCGATTAGGATACCAAAGAGCCTTGAGCCACTACCTGCCCAACTCCTCGACAACCCCATGAACTTGTTGTACTTTCACCACTTTCTAAATCATACAGCTCGTATCTTAGTACCGCACGACTGTCAAGCAAACCCATTCCGAAACATCCTCCCCAACAGTAAGTAATCCCTCGGGCCCTTTCTCCCCCACCCGCTTCTGACAGAGGTATAGTGGCTCTCAAAAACCCGAATCTCCTCAATCTCCTACTTGCCTACGCTGCAAGCCATCGCGCTCGACTGCTAGGCCACCGCGAGCCCACGACTCGGATAGCATTCTGGGTTCAAGATGTGTTCACCAATTTGCGCTATGGGCTTGATGACCACTCGGAAACGGCCATCAATGCCAACCTTGCGACTGCTATCATGCTTGCCTCTTTGGAGATCATGTCGCCCACCTGCTTCGATGTACACATTACCTGGCTTGTGCATCTTCAGATTGCGCGCTCTCTCATTCTGGCCCGTGGTGGACCTAGGCATATTCATCGCAAGGACACCGAAACCTTCTTCCTTAGCAGATGGTACGCATATATTGACATCACGGGGGCGTTGAGTGGGCGCAAGAACAATATTCCGCTTGAAGCCAAGACGTGGTCATATGATTACGAACTCCCCGGTGACGACCAGCAAATTGATTGTCTTATGGGCTTCACCTTCCGCGTCATGGGTCTGTTAGCACACGTTGCAGAGTTGAGCCGAAAGTGCGACAACGACCGAATCGACGAAAATGGCAACATCAAGCATGACTGGACGCCGCCGTTTGAAATCGTGGCCGCAGCAGAGAAGCTGGAGCGTGAACTGAACAAGGGTCGTGAATGTGTCATCAGCGAATGCAAGCACGGCGCGCCTCCTTTGCCTCTTCGCGCCACCAATCTCGAAGTGGAGATCAGGGACGAGCGCGACCCTGAACAAGATTCGCTCGAGGCACAAGCCACGAATGAAGCCTTCCACCTCTGTGGTCTCATCCATTTGTATCGACGAGTCCTCGGCCGTCCATGCGCTGATCCGGTGGTGCAGGCTGGGGTGAGCGGCATTGTTTCTGCGTTATGCAAAGTGCGACGGGGCAGCTCAGCAGAGGCTAGCCTCCTGCTCCCGACTTTCACGGCGGGATGTGATGCTCTGGATGCTGACCATCGGCAAAAGATTCTGGAGAGAGTACGAAGTGTGGAAGGATTTGGCATGACACATGTAAGTCACCGTGCCTTGCCTACCCAGGCGTCTCGTTCTTTTTACTCATAGGCATGTTGTAGTGGCAACGAGCGCGCAAGATCATGCAGCAATCGTGGGAAACGTCGCGGCCATGGTTCACACTCGTCAACGGCGAATACTTTGGCTAAGGCAAGGTAGCGATGGCGAAAGAAGGCGTTTGGTTTGGGTCGGGAAGAAAATGTTCCATGGCAGTCCCAACCATCAACGTGTATCTAAGCGTTGGGCTGCCATTTTTGATCTTGCTCGGTTTAGCGAAATATCCCCGGAGGCAGTTTTATTTCGGTGGAAATACCAGAAGTGTAGCTACTGTGATGACTAGATGTCGAGCAGTCTCCATAACGAGATTGAATGAGGTTCTGATTACTCCAAATATGCTTGCAACGCAACTGCCATACTTAGTAATTTCCGTACAGGGAATTAGGCCGAGGTCTGTGCTCAACCTCGACTTTTGACGTAGGTGCATCGTCCAGCAGGAAACCCTTACATCAACAACTTCAGACTCGAGCAATCTCCTCTCCAAATCGACAATCCCAGCGTCAGCATGCTTTACACAGCGTCATTACCCCTTCGCGCCGCAGCTCAAAGCTGTCGTGTCCAACAGCCAGCTACGATCCCTCGCAAAGCAGCTCTCTACACCACCACCGCCAGCGCTGCCCTATCAACCACCTCCACAGCTCCAAGCTTGACGAGCCTCTCTAGCCGAACACATTTCCGCCTCCGACTCACGCCTGCCCGCTCTACTCACATCGAAACAACTCCTGCCCGCCCCAACAACCACGCTTTCTCCCGCCGCGCATTCACCACCACCACCTCCCCCCTCCGCTCCACCTCCACCGCCCCTGCCAC
>JAGFVP010000472.1:0-14502 GCA_021031095.1 Bathelium albidoporum
GGATATGGGGATGGAGGGGGAGGAAGAAGATCGAGAGTGGCTGGGCGGTGGGGATGGCGAGTTTCGGTTTGAGATGATGGAGGAGTGTGAGGTGAGTGTGAAGGTAGTGGGGGGGAATGTATTGGCGGGAGAAGGGGAGAAGGCGGATGTGGAGGGGTGGTGGGAGTGGATTGCGGAGAATATGTAGAAGATTATACCATGGTCAATTTATAGCGATAATCGATAGTAGAAAGAAGATCATTGCCGATAACTCAGCTCAACAAGGGATTTATTAACGGTGTAGACGTTGAAGCCGTTGACGCCGATAACCGTGTGTCTATTTCTATGATGCTTTCATGACTTTGCCATCCCTTAGTATGCAGCTGCCAGTTCCATGCTCAAAGGTCTATCCCCAGCATCGTGGAAGTCATCGCCCGTTCCTAACAAGCCAAGTCAGAAGGTCGACCTTTGTGACCACAGCCACAGGCTTTAGCCCCCCAACCTCGTCCCGTTCCGTAACCACCGCTGCACTGTTCCATTCAAAGAACCGTGACAGCGAGTCCAACGGCGTATCCCGCGTAATCTCCACAAACTTTCGCTCTTTTACGCCCTGCTTCTTCGTCCCATTCGCCCCATTCGCACCATTCACCTTCCCCTCTTCCCCTTCCAACCCCACATCCCGCATGCTCTCCGTCACGCTCTTCAGATCCCCAGGCACCGCATCGCCGATCCGCGCGAAATCGAACATGACCTCGCGCACCGCAGTCGTCGGCGATGCCCGCCCCCGCGAGAGATAGCTCAGCAGGTTTCCCAGTGTCACAAGCCCCACGAGACGCGACCGGCCTCCTGCCGCCGAGGTGGCGACGGGCAGCTGGTCGAAGCCGCGGTCGCGCATCGTCTCGATGGCCTCGGCGCAGGGCGAGTCAGCTGCGACGGTGGTGATGGGCTTGAGCCGGAGCGAGCGGATGGTGGCGGCACCGAAGCGCGATTTAGACTTGGATTTGGACGAGGATAAGGTGGGTGACACTGGAGGTGAGGTTGGCTCCGCTGGCTGAGTATGTGCGGGCTGCTGCGGTGGCGTCGATGGAGCGGTGAGGGGCGGGGTGGGCGGTAGTAGGTCTTGCGCGGCGAGCCAGTCGTCATCAACGAATTTGGAGAGGTAGCTGCGGATGCTATCAGGGAGGATGACGACGGCGATGTCGCCCCTTTTGAGGCCTGCGTCCTTGACACCACGGACGAGGGCTGCGAGGGCGCTGCCACTGCTACCGCCGACCAGGAGGCCTTCCTCGGCGATGAGGCGGCGGGCGTACATGAAGGATTCACGGTCGTCGGTTTTGTACCATTTGTCGACGGTTTCGCGAATAAGTACGTCTGGGACGAAGTCGTAGCCGATGCCTTCGATCTTGTAGGGCGCATTTTTGTGGTCATCATTGAGTGATTCTGGGAGGGCAAGCACGCTGCCTTGAGGATCTGCTGCCACAATTTGCACGTCGCTACTGTGCTTTCGTATCCCCTTTGCCAGTCCTGTGATCGTTCCACCGGTCCCAGCACCAGCTACGACCATCCTTAGTCTTCCTTCTCCCTTTTCTTCCAGCTCCCTTGTTTGAGTCCATATTTCCTGCGCCGTGCCGTGTTCGTGCGCCGCAGGGTTCTCTGGATTCCCGTACTGATCCAAGATGTGTGCGTTGGGAAGCTCCTTTTGTAATCGACGCGCCACGCCTATATGCGATTCTGGAGAGTCGTAGGCGGCAGCCGTAGGCGTACGTATGATTTCGGCATTCAGTGCGCGAAGGACTGCGACTTTCTCGGGTGACATCTTTTCCGGAAGGGTGATGATTGTGCGGTAGCCCTTCACAGCGGCCACAAGTGCCAGACCAATACCGCTGTCATGCCATACTTAGCGAAGGTGTCGCAGAAAAACTCGTAGCGAAAGGTGTTGTAGGACTCAACATACGTATTACCGCTTGTAGGCTCAATAAGTGTGTCTCCCGGTTTTATCCTCCCGCTTCGCTCCGCCTCTTCAATCATACGTAATGCTATTCTGTCCTTGACGCTACCTCCTGCATTGAACAATTCAACTTTGGCGTAAATGGTCGCTTCGATGCCTAACGACTGCGGTATCTTGTTGAGCCGAACGAGCGGCGTGTTGCCAATTTGCTGCGTGATCGAATCCATGACGGTGGGAGGAATCGCGGGCCTTGTTTGGACGGACATGGTGACGGTGAAGGAAAGAGAAACCCGTAAAGAAGAGACTGGACTGAAATCTATTGAGTGGAATCTACGTAGAAAAGGAGAGGATAGCTGAAGAGGCTTAAAGGAATGCCACCTTTGTTGGGCGTCATGATGGAATCCCAAAGCCGCGAATAGCCGGTTCTATCTTATCACCGATAGCAGGCAAAGTACCTATACCGAGGTACCTATGGGTCTACTGGGTTGAGACATCCATACTGTCCGACACAAGGCTATTAGACTATTTCCCGTTATAGATTTGTTCATTCTTACTGTTTCAATGGCCAGTGCGCCCCTGTGCTGTGAAAGTTGTTGTCTTAACTAATTCCTGCAATACTGATCCACTCCGCATTGTTAGCAGCGATGCGTGCAACGCATTTTCGTCCAAATACGTTCTCGTTCTTGGTTCATGCAAAATAAATGTTTCCAGTCTCGCCGTGTCTCATCTGAGATACTTCTCACAGAGAATATGACAGCAACTCAGGCCATGTGCTGCAACATATTTAGATAATTGCAGCGAAGTCGCTCTATTCCTTTCAGTTAGCTATAGGAAATCACATCAAACCATCGGGTGGTTTGATGGCCACCTAAACTCAGCGTCCACCCAATTCACATCTCCTCACCCTCCACCATTGCTGGCCTCTCTAATGGACTCACTACCCTCCCTACCCCACGGTCCATCGGACTTATCGTCGGACTCAGCGCCACCCTCGGTCGACTCTTGAACACGCTCGCATACTCCGCCTCCACGCTGAACAAATCCTCCTTGGGCGTTGTCTCTTCGCCATCACTCCCCGCTTCTCCACCCAGCTTCTCGTCAAAAGACGAATCGTCGTATCTGCGCGTCTTCTGTGGCGTCTCGAACGGGTTGACTGGAAACTGCGATGAGCGCCCGGGTTTACGATGTTTGGCTTGCGGTGGTGGTCCCATGGCGATGGCGGCGGTGGAGCGGCGGGGTTTGGTGTCGGAAGTCGCGGTCGAAGGTTTGGATGTAATGTTGGCCATGGAGAGGCGGGTACGGTCGAGCAGGGAGGCGCGGCGGTCCAAGGCGGGGTTTTGGGACGACTGCGCTGCTGCTGGGAGATTTTCGCAAGGTGAAGGTGAAGCAAGGGCAACTGGTGAGGAATGTTGGGGAAGTGGGGAGGCTTCGTTACTGGAGGTAGCCAGAGCGACGGATCTGCGAGTGCGTTCGGCGAGGGACAGGTGATGAGTCGAGTAGCTGTTTGGGCGAACACTGGATTTGAGGGGAGAGGAGAGCGGGAATAATGATTTATGCGGAGGATTTTCGGATAAAGGAGCCGACGGTTGTTCCTCAGCCGGACTGACGACTGTTTGAGGGACCGGGGAGTTTATAGGAGATGCTTCAAAGGAAGGTTTCACATCTTCTGCGTCAGCCTCAGTATTGGGCTCAGAGGTGGGTGATGAATAGTCGGTCGATAATCTAAGACCGTTGCTTCGAACTGCTGTTGTCTCCTGCACCCTTGACAGTTCTGGTAGGGCTTGAGATGGGCCTTGTAGTGTCGATTGTGACGCATGCCTAGAACCCGATTTGGATGCTCGAGTCAGATCCTCCTGCATGCTCAGCAGCAATTTTCTGTACCGCGCAACTGGATTCGACCTCAACTCCAATGGATTCGGCAGCATATTGTGGGCACGGGAAGATTGAAGTTTTCTAGGGCTTCCCGGCTGCGGGTTTCCGAGCCGAAGATGCTCATGTCTGTCGAACCTTCGCACTTTTTCAGCAGTTCCTCCCAAATCCTCCTTCTCAAAACGTTTCGAGATAGCCGACTTTTGGTCCTGCGCGTGTAAAGCCTGGAATTTCTCCCATGATCTTAGCCTCTTCTGCTGCTGTTCGATTCTCTCTTGCAAATCTTCCAAAAGATCTTTATCTGAGCTCGGTGCATCCAGTGACTGCCCAGTTTGAACCTTTGGCCATATTTCTTTCCCAAAGTCTTGGCCGAGTAGACGGTCAGAACTATGCTCCGTGTCACCGCACAGAAGGACATCTATCCATTCCGGATGGCCAAGCCAATGCTCTCTCAGCAAGGCTGCGGTATTCTCGAGATCCACCTTTTTGATCGAAGGGGATTGTTGCAGCAGAGACGTAGCCTTCACGTTCCTCTCCTTGATCTCATCCTCCTTTTCGCTCAAATATTCTGCGAACTTCCTGAATCGCTGGTGTTTGCTTTGCCTCTTCTCTAAACACTTTTGTAATGAAGCCCTATGCGCAATTGCGAGCGGCAACAAACTTTTTCTCTCACTTTCCTTCAATATTGACGCCGTACTAAGGTTCATTGCAATCGTTCGGCCGCTTGGACCCTCCTTCTTTTGTCCCCGTTCCCTTTTTGACAACTCTTTTTTCAGTACGATGGCCGAGAAAATAACCAGAATCTCCTCAAACTTATCCCCTTTGCACTCATCCAACATAGTTTTACGCAAGACGCTCGTCCGTCCCAAGATGCCATTTTTCTTCAGCTCATTGAGGGAACGAAACAAGGCGGTACGGAGGTTGAGCGATTGCAGAGGCTCAAGAGGCGGGAAAAAAGGTTGGAGTTTCTGCACGCTGTACGCATTAGCTTTACCGTGTGACTGGTTGCAACAATACAAAGATGTGTAACAGGCAATCGTTAGGGGCACAAGCCGGATGGGTACGCACTTCTTTTGTCCCCGCCGGATCCCAGAGCTCGAACAGACGATAGAGCGCCCACTCTACACATCGGATGCGGTGTTTGGCATCTTGCTGTACATCGCTCGATGACAGAACTTGAGGCGTAATGTTTGGCCAGTCAGAGAGTGTGTCAAAGTCAAACAGCCGTAGGTTTGTCACAAAAAGAGATGCAAGAGTCGGCCCTAACGCTGATGAAGAGGCTGATTTGCCGAGATGCTTGCGCGCATGCGAAGTGCTATTCTTGGAGCTTGACGCTGATTGTGGGCGAGACATGGCAGTGCCTCATTTCGCGGTAACGAGAAGCATGATGACGAAGGGAACGCACGCTTGCTTGTGGGGTGAATGAAGTTTGAGGATTAGCAGCAAGCGGTAAACAAGCTAAATCCTGGACTTGGAATTATTGACCAATCAGCGCCCGAATTCGCCGACGGGAGTCCCCCACGCTCGCGCGTCAGGTCTGCGTTTGGGACCTGGCTTTCTGTCGATACACCGACTTCTTACCTGGCAAACGACCTCTCCTAAGCCGGTGCTCCCTATATCTGACCTCTCTTGTACTTCTGCTACACGTCGTATCAACTTGAAATTGTTCCCATTTTACCTGACGGAGTGCGCGGCTTGCCTTCAAGTCGGATTTATTTATTGACGCGGGGTTTAGCGTGTCTTGGACGAACTTAAATTTACCTCCGGCAATATGGTAGAGCAGGCATTGAAAGGCGACGATCCGTCAGGTCAGCAATCTGCAAACGGCTCTTCTCAAACATTTCTCATTGCAGTTCGTTACAGGGCCGGATACTACGAAGATTGGCGAGGTCGATGCTCCAGATGGCCCATGGACGACAAAAACAGGTACGTCAAAGAGAACGGGTCCTCAATAGCGTGGTACCTTTTTCCGTACCTGCACCTGCACCGTATATCGAGAAACGTATTTAACCAAGCGCGCTGTCTAGTCCTTGATACTCTGCCATTTCCTCCAGAACCCAATCCCTCCTCCCCAATTCCCTTCTTTCACATTCTTGAGCGCCTCAAAACGAACAAACGTGAAGGCTGGCGTCGCTTTGGCCTCAACCATGGCGAATCGATCGGCGATCACATGTACCGCATGTCTATCATGACAATGCTGGCCCCTGCCTCTCTCTCCTCACGCCTCGACCTCCATCGCTGCATCTCCATGGCGCTCGTGCACGACATGGCCGAATCTCTGGTGGGCGATATCACCCCTGTCGACAATGTGAGTAAAACAGAAAAGAACCGTCGTGAGTCGACGACTATGGATTTCCTATGCCAGCACCTACTAGGCCACGTGGAAACCGGGAGTGCAGGGGAGAAGATACGCGCACTGTGGCAAGAATACGAGGACAATCACACGCTCGAAGCAACGTTCGTGCATGATGTGGATAAGCTGGAGCTCCTGCTGCAGATGGTTGAGTATGAGCGTACCGGTGAAGGACGCACGGTTCTGAGCGAATTTTCGCATGTTGCAACCAAGATCGAGTTGGAAGAGATGCATGTGTGGGCAGAGGAAATCCTAAACGAGCGGGCAGAATTCTGGAAGGGCATCGGAATTGTGCCGCATGCACAAGTTTCCGAAGAGACAGAGAGCCAGCTTCAGGAGTATTATGGCAAAGGCACAGCGAATGTCAGCTAGCTGGCCAAACCAGCATTGGCCTTGCAGCTGGACGAGTATCTCTTGAAGCATGCAAATGCGAAGATGAGCAATATTCGACTTTTCCATGCTTGCGTCCTGGCCATGCCGTTGGGCAGCGACGATCGATTCGGCACGACGCATTGATGCTGGCAAGCATATCTCTTTCGGCTCCTGGGTCAGGTTTCTGCGCGAGCATGGCGCGGTTGGCTGGCCTTTTCTGAGATCCCTATACCCGGCAATGGCTACTTGTACTTAAGACTTTCTTTACAACTAGAGAATAGACAATACGTCTACGTATAGAGGTGATCACTATTTGGCAGTGAGTGTATGCAAGTTCGGAATGTCAGCGGTTGACGTCCTCAATAAGGATAAGGTACGCAACATCAGCCTGTGAGCAGATAAGCCGCAGGACAATTGCCACCATAAACAGCAGCCATTGCTGCTTCACTGTGCCGCTTCCGGAGCCGCCGGGGCTGCTTTCGGTCTTTCCGTTTTGCACTATTCGCCATCTGATGCAGGATCCACTTTTGGAGAGCAGTGAGCATGCATGTGGATCTCGCTTGGCTGCGAATTCGGTTTGACAGCCATCGCAAATAGGCGTTATGTCCGGGTGCGCCTCGTCCGGGGGCTCTATGCAACAGAAGCATGTGGGCTCTTTCTCACTGCCTTCGGCGGCGTGCCCTGGCATGGACAACCGAGGGTCGCTTATAACGCGATTGCTAAGCTGCAAAAAAGCTGTGAGCAAGAGCTCTCGCAATCCTGGCCGCTGATACGTGGCCAGCAAGCCCTGCTCCCCCAACGCGCCATCGATAAATTGGATCTAGGAAGGCGTTCCGGTCCTTCCCCCCGTGGCTCCGGCCATGATGGCACAGCGGCAAGGCGTGCTCCGATCAAGTGGACGGTGACCCGCAGCGGTGATCAGGGGCTCTGACAGATCTTTGGGAAAGCAGTGCGGTAGTGCGGAATGGCAGGTTGAAAAGAAAGACCAGCTTGATGGTGTTTTGGGCCTATAAACAAGCATGCACGGGGACAGCAGCCAACTTGATTGCGCTAACAGCCCAAAGCGAGCTCGATCTCCTCGCGAGTCATGGACCCGCGACGTGTTCGTCCACTGACGCAGCGAGGTACGTACCAAATCGCTTCGAGCGCTTGCGGCGTCAAGTGTCTCATTCGAGTCAAATGAGCGAGTTGCGCATCAGGCAATGGAGCATACTCAAGGTAGTGTGGAGGTCTGGGGCCATTTAGGTTCCAAGGCTCGACGGCAGCACACGGGCAAGCTGAACGCGTGGAGAAGACGTTCTCGAGCTCGCTGGTGACCGACTCGCCATCGAAGCCATCCCCAAATGGATGCACCGAGAGAGGGGCGCTCCCTGTTAGCGCTTGCGGGCCACTGCAAGCCGCTAAAGGCGACAGATGCGAGGCCTTTAGTCGCAGCTGGCCCTCTGGTCGTCGCGTAGTAGGGCCTCCAGTGTGGCTGCTGGCCGCCATCTACGATCGACTGAAGTCACCGGCTTGCGCTCGCAGCAGCCCCGGGCGGACGAAACGAGGAGGCATATCGCGTGGAGTCGCAGGCGCCGTTGGGCAGAGCCCTGGCAGGCGCGCGTGCAGCAGCAACAGCCAGTCGATGCACGGCGAGCAGCAGATGAGGCTCGTAAGGCTGGGGCCAATGCAAGCACCCCCCAACTTCCAAGCAACCAAACCCCCCACGGCCGGTGCGGAGGAAAAACAGCGCAGCCAAGTCTCCCTGCCGTGGGCCGCGCGATCGCCAGAGCTCCCGCTTCTCCACACTTGCGGCCTTCAGCCACCGAGCTGCAAAGGATGCCCATCCCAGACGCTCCCTCTTGTGCCTCTCTCCGCGCCCCTCGACTGCTGCCTTGCTTGCTGCCATGCCGTGACCTGCCCGTCAATCGCCCGTCAAATGCCCGTCAAATTGTCGCTGCCTGTGCTTTTCTGTAACCTGTGCAGCCTATTCCCTCATCCGCTGCGAGCGGCAAGTCCGGCACAGTACTCCGCCCGCTAGCTCTATCGCACTTGAGGGGCCCGTCTCCTTTAGCAAGGTGGTGGGAGCGACGAGTTCCAAAACTGCGCTTGCTGGCCCCTCGTGTTTTTTGCCCTCCTCTCCCATCACTGATCGTAATTCCCGTATCGCTGTCTGGAGCACTCTCAAATTCTAAGGCATCCATACCTTGTCTTCTCTTTCTTTTTTCCCCCGAGCCGCTGTAGCGCGTTCGATACGTGCTACCCGAAACTGACGAGCTCCGCCGTACGACGCCGCAGGACGCCTTACGAGGGTCTGACCAGGTCACGCTACCAAAAGACCTCGACTTTACTCAGCGCCCCTACGTCCTGTGTAACGCGAGCCTGGACCGTTCAGACCTGAACCTATGCGAATCTGACCCTCATTCCACGCCCGAAACCCGTCTCGACTATGAGTACTGGCCCTTTGGGCAGACTCGGCAAGATTGCTTTGGAGATAGGATCGCACCTTCGAGGTGTCTCGAGTGAATCGAACGTGGACTAATCTGGAACAACCACCTGAAATTCCTTGGCTTACATGGCGATGACTGCTCATCCGATACACCCACAGCCTTTGCCCACTTTTCCTCACAAAATTGAGACCCATATGGACCGCTCCGCCGTCACTTCGCCCGGTACTGCGGAGTCCCCGCGCGGACGAAGGCGAACGCGGGAGCAATCACAAAGCGATCATGAAGGAGACGAAAATAGCGAAACGGTGGGCGCGGACGGCGTGGAGGGTACCGGCTCGTCCAGAAAACGCCGAAGAAGTAGAAAAGGCTTGGACAAAAAATTCGTGTGCCCTCACGAAACATGCAACAAGAGCTACTCAAGAGCCGAGCATCTCTATCGGCATCAATTGAATCGTAAGTTGCTTTCTTGCTCATTTCACCCCCGCAACCGGAGCGTGCTCCACGCGACAAAGGTTGCACGAACTCGTGATCGGCCCGTCAACGTCAGTTGGCGGTATGAGGCGCATGCGCCAATTGTCTCTACGGCAGCTTCTGCTGCACTTTCGTTAACTCTTACAATACCTGTGGGGGCTTACCCCACAACTGCATTTTGACCCACAATATCGCGCCGTCGTACGACGTCCTGTTGTACGTCGTACTTTGCCGTGTGGTGTTACTTTACTTGACGATCGATGTTGAATGTCTCCTTTTTGTCTTGTGCAAAACGTCAGACTGTGCTTCATGAATGAAAAACTAATGCTGGCCCAGACAACCCGAAGCAAATCTATCAGTGCGACTTTCCTGATTGTCAGCGCACTTTTGTCAGACAAGACCTGTGTACCCGCCACAAGGAGCGACATACCGCCAAAGGGTCCCATCTTCAACGAAAGGACTCTCTTATGCATGCATTCCACCCATTACCAGCTGGCGGCCCTCTCAAAGGGAAAGTTGGGATGCCAGCCATTCAGGCCACCCATCAACCTACCGATGCAATGCTTCGGGGCAATTCCATGGACATGGGAACGCTCGGCCCGAAAGGTATCGTTGCAAATTCGCCTGTTTCGGGATCGACAACAACTGCTTCTGCACCGTCTCCTGTCGATTCATCTCTGCAATCGCCCCATACAGACGTGAAGAACGGTCAAGCGGCACATCAAGTTCACCGATCTCAAAGTGACGAAATGTACCAGGTACGAAATGGCATTAAGACGTTTGATCTCAATGGTCCTCGCCACGTCTCTTCGTATACTTCCAATAACCGCACGACAAGCTTTGGATCGATCGATAGTGTAGGTTCCCAGTTCTCGCCTACTGCCACTGGACAGATGCCGCATCAGCCCCTATCGATGCCTACGACTAGTTCACCCCACAGTCAAATCTGTCCACCAAATCCATCAGGTTATGCTCCGAATTCGACATCAGGCCAAAACCAGGCATCCGCAGTGTCCAGTTCTCAATACGGTTCACACCTGACAGAAAAAGTCGGTCAACATTCAGCATCGTCGGCTATTTCCGGTGCTGTCTATGGCGAACAGTCCGGCATGGGTACCGTAGTCCATGAACCTACGTACGGAGCACCCAGTTCTGCCAATACACGCGGCGAATCACGGAATGCCGACTTCGACGGCCGGGTCAATCATGTCGCCGACGAGCAAATGCTTGACCAAATGGGCGCGCCTAGCTCCATGCCCGTCTTTGGCGGCGACGGCTTCGGCAGGTCGCCCATCATGAACCCAGAAGATTTTGCAATTCTGTTGTATGGTGGTGACGGCCTGGGATACACTATGGGCGCCAACGTTTCACCGGCATTGATGGGTGGTTCTGCAACCGTTGGCCTGCAAGCGCCCTATTTCGGGTATGATCCTGTAATCACTGGACAATACACCCAACCTGCACCTGTGCCGCACCCGATGGCATTGAACAGTATCATTGACGCCTCGCTTCCCGAAGCTGCTTTGTCAGAAGAGAAGCGGTCATGCATTATTGATTTGATCTACCGTTTCACTGAAGTGGATCACTCTCCGGTGAAGAAACGAAAGGACGCATTTTTTGAGGGCGACCACAACGATCCGAGTCACGTCTTCAGTCTTTCAATGATGCAGACATACATTGGAAGTTATTGGCTGCACTTTCACCAGCAAATGCCCATTCTCCACCGTCCGACCTTCTGTCCTGAAAATTGCCCTGACCTGCTTCTCATTTCCATGATTGCCATCGGAGCAGCTTGCCTGGAAAAGACGCACGGTTATGCCGTCACGACTGCTTGTGCTGAGCTGTCCAACTTCCTCGCTTGGCATCTTCGGTGGCACCTCTTCCAACATCTCGATTTCCGCCCGCCCGCCAAACTCTGGGTTTTTCAAGCACTGCTGCTCCTTGAAATTTTTGAGAAAATGTACAGTTCCCGGCCCCTGCATGAGCGTGCACACATCCACCATGCAACGACCCTGACGTTGATGCGTCGTGGCTCTTCGCTAATCGGACGTTCGGCTCTCGATTCGCCCCCAAGTGTCAAAGACGGCGCACGAGGTTCGAGCTTATCTGCATCAGGGCCAGGGCCACATGAGTGGTGGGAACATTGGATCACGAATGAGGGCACGCGACGCGTTGCGTTTGCTGCCTTTGTTATGGACTCGACTCATGCAACCATGTTCGGCCACTCGGCGGTCATGGTTGCGCATGAAATGCGTCTGCCTTTGCCCTGCGACGAATATCTCTGGGCCGCCAAGAGCAGTGCGGAGGTGGGCAGGGCGGAATCGAGTCTGCAGGCTAACGGAGTCAAGCCGATCACATTCCTGGAAGGCCTGAAAAAGACGTTGAATGGAAAGACCGTGACGACGAACAGCTTCGGTAGAGTCATCATCATGGCCGGACTACTGAGCGTCAGCTGGCACATGAACCAGCGAGACCTTCAAGTCTCCTCCCTCGGCGTCTCGCAAGCTCTTGGCGGACGCGACAAATGGAAAGGCAGCCTCACGCGCGCCTTTGACTTCTGGAAGCGTGACTTTGACGAGTCCCTCGCCAAGACTGGATCAGACGGGCACAACGGCCATACCTTCGGCGCTGTCTCCAGCGGCAGTTTCCGCAGTGGTGTCGACGACGACAATATCTTCGAGGCCCGCACTGTGCTCCACCACCTCGCCCACATGGCCATGCACGTCGACGTCGTCGACTGCCAGATCTTCGCCGGCGCCACCCGTCTGCTCGGCCGCAGCATCACCCGCCAGGACTACGAGGGCGTCCAAGGTCGCATGCGCAACACGTGGGCGCCCTCGGCGCGCGCCCGCGACGCCACCTTCTACGCCCTCCGCTTCCTCTCCCAAGTCTTGATCCCGGAGGACCACGAGGCGGAGCAAGTCCCCCCGCAGCGGCTTGCGACGTCGGCGGTCAGGAAAGATGGCGACTCGCCCCCGTTCGACCCGAGCAGCAACATCCGGTACAGCGCGCGCGACGACTTTCTGCTGAACCGGCCGTGGGTGCTGTACTATGCCGCGCTCATCGTCTGGTCCTATGGCTACGCGCTGGACGGGCCCATCGTGCCGCACTCGGCGGCGGCGACGGGGAAGCAGATCGACTTGAGCGGCGGGCGCAGCGCCGAGCAGAACCATCAGCGCAGCCAGAGCAAGACGGTGAGCCCGGTGCGGACCGCGCCGTCGGCACCGGAGTCGAGGGCGTTCAAGGTGGAGAGCCCGGGGCCGCAGCCTGCATATTCAGTGGCGCACGATTGGACTGCTTCTTCCACGCTACCGCATCAGCCATATCAGCCGCCGGTGCCGCACGGGTATGTCCGACCTTCGCAGCAGTCGTCGTCGTCGGGTGAGGCGGGGGAGATATCGGTCACGCCGAGCCATCCGATTCCGCAGACGCCGCAGCAGCGCGTGTCGGACATGCAGTCTTTTCTGCGGCGCGTCGGCGGGGTGCGAACGCCTGAGGACCTCATACGACTGCCCGACCGGAACGGTTGTTTGGGCATGTTGTTGCTGCTCAGAGACATGTTCTACAAGACGAGGTGGGAACTGCTGCACGAGGCAAGTAACTTGCTGGGAAATTGTTGTGAGATGTTGGTCCCGGGGAGCAGCAACACTTGATGAGTGAGATTGGATATGGGACATGACTAGGAAGACTGCGCTTGGAACAAGGAAAACATAAGAGTTCGAGAAGCGCTTGGATCGAGATTGTCTAACAAAACACATAACTAATGCATTGGGCGGCAAGCAGTTGAAAACAGTGAGTGAAAACGCAGGATATGGGTGGAATGGTTTACTCAAATCGAGCGAGATGCATACGCTCTGTGCAAATAAGGATGGCTTTTGTTGATGTTTCATCCTTCGACAGTACAAACGAATCAGCAACTCAAGGGATGGAATTTTGTGGCGGATGACTGTGGGGTAGTCAACACGCTTTGCATTGCTTGGTGCGGTGCAGCTTCATTCGCGCGGCGCTGGGATATAATGAGTTGATGGCTCATCTAAGAATGCTTTTGATGAAGTTCTTATGCCTTTGTAGGGTCGGCGCGTTGTCGTTAGGCTGGTCGTGCATTCTTGTACATACCCCTTGGTAGCTCACGGCGACGGCGAAAATCTAATGACTGCTAGTGTCTTGTTGGACTGATCACTCACGGTGAAATATCACGAAATGACTAGATATCGACATGTGTTGGGTAGGTATCGAGTGGTCTCAGCCGCAGGGCAGCATGTCCGCACCACTTGGCCGCAACACGTCCAGCTTGGAAAAAAAGTAAACAACCACCAATCTTTTCGCTTTCACCACCCCTCAAAGCCCACACAATCCTTGAAAAGAAGCTCAAATGGCGGCCCTTTCGCCCTCCAGCTCCCCTCGCCTACCTAGTCCTCCACCAATGGCCGAAGACCAGATAGGTCCCAACTCACCACTGACCTCCAGCGAGGAAGAAAGCAACAGACTCAACCATGGACACGACAATGGCGCTGCTCGAAGGATACGACCGGGCACCAAAGCAGAAGATATGGCCGAAGGGCCTCCACTAGTCGATCTACAAGATGTATTTCTCCTCCTTAAATTCTCTCAATTCTTTCCCTCTCTCAATCCAATCCACTAACCCTCCCTCCCGCCAACCCACAGATCGACTCCGCCTTCCAACTCACTGAACACCTCAAATCCCTCCACCACGCCCTCACCCACCCCGCCAACCTCGCCCACTCCTCCTCCTCCTCCTCAGTCGTCCCCCTCACCCGTCCCACCGCCAGCCAGCTCGCACACGCACCCCCCGGCACCGACCGCGCCCTCTGGCTCTACGAGCTGTGCCGCTTCCTCGTGCAGCGCGCCAACACCATCGTCGTCGCGCTGTTCGCCGACGCGCCCGCCTGCTCCAGCCTCACGTGTCCGGAGATGCGGGCGTCCGAGTGGCAGTACCTGTGCGCGGTGCACGACCCGCCCAAGAGCTGCTGCGCCATCGACTATTGCTGCCATACGCTGGATTGGGCGGCCGGCGTGTTGACGAGTCCGAAGGTGTTTCCGAGTCGGTTGAGCTTGGGGGG
>JAGFVP010000473.1:0-14422 GCA_021031095.1 Bathelium albidoporum
CCCCCCTTCCATCCTCATCCCGCTCCTTCGACAGCACCCGACTCACCAACACATGCACATCCACCCCGTTCCCCAGCCCCGGCTCTAACATCGGCACCGAGCCGTTCGCCGCAAACACCGACGGCGGCACCCCGCCACCCCCTATCCCGCTAGCACCACCGCCGAAGGACGTGGAGGCAGAGAAGGAGCCAAATGACGTCGAAAAAGACGAGCCGGAGCCGGAGGAGGACGAGGAGGAGGAGGACGGCGAGGCGCTGTTCAGTAGCACCACGGCACACCCCGTATCAGTGACGAGACGGCGTAGGCGCCGAAGGAAGGTCGCGAGGAGGGCGTGGGCGGTGGTGGGGTGGGCGCGGAGGATGGGCTGGAGGGGGGCGGTGAGAGTGTCGATTAGCAGCAAGGGCAGGCTGGTGGAGGGATCGGGGTTGGGCTTCGGGTTTGGCGTAGTGGTGGTGGTGGTGGCGGTGAGGTTGGGTCCAGGGTTAGGGCTCAGTTCTGGGTCGGGACGGTGTGGGTTGGAGGAGGGAGGAGGAGAAGCGGAGAGGGCGGAAAGGTCCTCGAGCTCGGAGTCGCTGTCGGGAATTTCAAGCGACGTTTTTGGTGAAGCTGGATGTAGCGGAGGATTCGTTTTCCGGTTGAGAGGGGTTGTCTGGTGCATGTTTGAGTGTTGAGACTGGGTGAACCGGTCGACGAACTCATGCACAGCGTCGCGCAGGCCGATGAAATCGAAGACGGGTGCGATGTTTACGCGTTCGAGTAGCTTGGTAGCTTCATCACTGTAGTCTTCCGTAGGTGGGGTTGACGGAGCGTTTTCAGTGCTCGTAGCTCCAGCATTCTTGAGCCTATTGACGATCGAGTGATTTTGATGAAGTCTGAGACGTATGAGATTGCTAAGCCTGAGTATGTCAAACGACCCTGTGGTATCGACAATGGTTGCGAACTGGTTGGAAGACGAGAGAAGGTGGGTAGCGAGAAGATGATATGCGATCTGATACCGTGTACATGAGGTTTGGAAGATTCAATATGAGTACAGAAGAGTCAAACGAAATTTCTTGGACGTTGCGACAACTCACAAGAGTCTTCCCAGTCCCCGTGTCTCCACTGATGCATGTTACACCCCCATCTCCATACTTAAATCCACCTCCAATCGCTTCATCCAGCGTGGTGCAGCTGATACCAACTCTTCGTTTCTCTGCGGGATAACGTGATACATGGCTAAGGTCATCAAAGATGGTCGATGCAAGGCGTGGGCGAGCAGCCATCGTTTGCCATATTATCTAGCGTGACGCCGTTGATATCTCGAAATTGCTGTCAAATTCCACACTTGGTTGCTTTTTAGGCCGGGTCGTGTGTGCCTTCGAAGATAACCCCGTAGCAGGGGCACAGCTAGACTTCTCCGGGCCTTTTTCAAAACATCGGCAAATTGTCGTTTTGCATTGTAGGTAATTGGATTTGGGCAGCGGCTTCAGGGCATTAAGGTTCTTTCTACAGTGGCAGATGGCCCCTTATGAGAGCAGGGCCCGTTGATATGCAATAGCATTGATTCTGTCTCTGCAAATCGTGTCTGCCTTACAAATGAAATAACGGCTACCGTGAGCCATGTCCCCTAATAGGCATCATCCCTATTGAGATATTTGGTAAGGTCCCCGCTATGGATAAGCTGTGGAATGAAAGAAGCCAAGAGGAAAAAGAAAAGGAGGCAGAAAATCTTTCCACGTATCATGGCCTAAGCACCACCCCGTACCCAGAAGTCTTTCTTCCTATCCATCCATGCAAGATCAATTTAGTAGCAATCCGATCTGTAATATTTCCAGCCAATCAGGCGCGGAAGCGATTTCCTTCCAAACGCCTACTTTCGATTTCCCCAACACCTCTCTTGACTCCCGACCAAAGACAGATTGTTCGATTTGATTCAGCCACGGACCTCAGGCCTAGGGCGTCGCCCGCCTTTCAAACTCCTAACCCGGCTGAGGAACCCGCCTCCGACGCCCAGAGATGGCTTCGACGCCGCCTCACCCACACTGTCTGCCGTGATACTCCGCTGTAGAGGCCGTGTCGGGCTGCTTGGGGCGCGGCTCCTTCCCATATCGCTAAGCAGCCCCTTCTTCGCCTCCGAATCCGCGCGCGAGCGCCCGATGTCCTTGTCCTGCTCCGCAATCTTGATGCTTGCCCCCTTTTTCTCGTACGCGCCCTCGTAGTCGTCAAAGAATGGATTGCGCTCGTGCAGCCTGGTAGTCCCGCCTGCGCTGAGCGGGCCCCTGGGGCTCGTCTCTGGGCTGGTTGGACCACGCTCATAGCGCGCCTCGGGCGAGATGACGCGGCCTTCACCATAGCGGGGACGGGGCTGGCTGATGCCGCGGATGCGCTGGGCGAGCGACTTCTTGCGCGTGATCCCGCCGCCCGAGAGCGGCATGTTGATGCTGTTGCCCTGGTCCTCCGAGTCGCGGCGCTGCATAGCGGAGCGCGAGGCTGGGGCGCCCTCCAAGAAGGTGCTGGTTCCCAAGCCGACACTCTCTTCCCCGTGGACGGGCTCGATGCGGTCGGCTGGGTTGTAGCTTGTCTGGCGGTCGTTCATGTCCGGCCGGCGAACCCAGCGGGCCTCGCCTTCGGGCGCGTCATGGTAGTCGGTGAAGGCTTCGACGCCACGGCCGTGGAATTGGTCAAGATTGACGTTCTTGTTGACAGGGCCGGCACCGCCTAGAGCGTTGTTGGCGCTGCCGACAGGGAAGGCTTGCATGGGTGCGGCGCGGTCCTTTCGGCGGTTGCGGTGAGGGTTGCAAGCGTCGAATGGCCCATCGTGGTGGAAAACTGGTGGCATAATTAGCTGACATATCACGCCGCACTGAATATCGTTTGCACGTACGTCCAGGACCGTAAATACCAGTCACATCAAGTTTGTCAATAACATCGAGACCTTTTGGCTTCCTAGGCCGACTAGGGCGTCCCTCCTTGCGACGTCGTTCTTCGCGCTCTTTGTATCGCTTTTCGCGTGCAGCACGCTCTTCTTCTGTCATTCTAGGCTTCTCCATGGCAGAGGATTCAGAATTGCGTCGTGGTCGCCTCGGTCGATCAATCATCCGCTTATCTGGGCTTGAACGTCCCGGTTTGTCTGGGCTAGCAAAGATATCCAATTCTTTCGAGGGAGCTTCGCGACGTCGTTGCTCCTCCTCGTTGGATCGCGAAGGCCGATGAGAAATGGTCGGATGCGTTTCTGTGCGTTGACTCAATAACCTGGGTGGTGGTGCGTTACCTTGTAAACCGCGTGAGCAGTGACACTACATTTTGGGAAGTCTGATAAGTGACTTACCATTGGTCACCGGCTTATCGCTTAAGCTCAATCCATTCTGTGTTGCAGGATAGTCAGAAAACATGGACGTGAATTGCTGGAATTTGGAATTGAAGGAGTCCATCACGAAAGATCAGGATTGGAGGCGAAAAGTGAGTCTAGGGGGGGGGGAAAAAATGGGAGTGATAAGGTTCGCAGTGCAATCGCGAAATTAAAGCCTGCAGGGTGCCAGTTACACCCGCATATCTCGAACCTTGTCACTGTCAAACGACTGCAAGGGGGACAGAACGTACAAAGAGGTCTGCAGCATTGCCGTTGTAGGCTGGCCCGCTCGTACCAGATGCCAGGTTCGGTGAAGTTGCCATGGCCGTTGGTGACTGTGTCCTACGATTTTGGGCAGCAACCGGGCGACCCTCGTCGCCAAAGGGGTTGTCCAGAAAAGGGTTTCTTGATCGGGGTCGGTTCTGGCTCACGGCACTGGAAGGCGAGGGGGATGCGGCACCAGGTGAAGCTGTTCTTCGAAAGGGATTGTTCGACTTCAAGTCAATTGTCAAGCCGGGAGAAGGGCGACGTTCTGCGTTGGGAGAAAAGAATGTTTTAGTCCAGCGTAAAGGAGAAAACAGGGTTGGTGAAACAGCGATCGCCAGGAGCAACTGGGATGGGTTGAAAAGGCGCGCGATTGGGACGATAACGTACCTAGCAATTGCGCGGATTGCAGCGCCATGATCTGCAGCACTCGACCCACGCTCTCTCTCAAAGGTTGACTGGTTTGTGCCGTGTCAACGCGCTGGGGATGGCTGTCGGTCAAAGTGGAGCGTAGGGTGACGAGGGGCAGCAGAGACCGACGCCGTGTGGCGATGGACAAAGCCCGGATTGTCGGCGGTAAGAGCTGGCAAACGTAGAGAACAGTAGGGACCAGGGGTGAGCAGAGGACTGGGATGCAATCCTGTGAACGCGATCAAAAGAGACAGGTCAGTCACCAAGAGGAGCTGGCAAAAGATTCGAAGCCGGAGCGGATGTTATTAATGATCCTGGCGCGCCGAATAGGACTGCGGTGGGCACTTTCTCGTCTAATGACCTTACAATTTCAGAGGGAAAATCAGCAATGAGCGAAGGCGTGGCTAAAGCCACCCGCAAGGGCCCCCCGCTACGTCGCCAGCCGTTCCTCCACCCGATCGTCGTGCTCCTTTCCCTGCGAGGTCTGGGCAGACGAGAGCTCCCGCCGATCGCAGCTCACGATCAAGTTTTTCCTGTCTTCTCGGTATTTTGTTTCTGACGTCGGCTGCTTCGAGCATCGCCCTACGCTCTGGGCGTCAGGTGCGAGCAGGAGGGCTCTTGTCTGCCTCGATCGGGCCAATTCCACACACATGCACACTGGCCTCCCTGGCGACGCCAAGCACACGATTCAGTTTTTCTTCCGAGCAAGCGAAAGTCGGGTCGTCGAGGCCCCTGATCCGCACCCCACATTGCGCGCCTCGAGCCAGCTTGGCGCTTGCTCAGGTCCCTACCACTTCCTCAGCTTCAGGGTCTCGTGCTTCCAGAACCGTTTCATCATCTCCTCTCTCTCCCATTCTGCAGACATTGTCGCAGGAGGCTCTGCGCCCCTGAATTGGGCAAGCCACCAAGACCCATCACAGACTATCTTTAGTGCGATACGTACCCCTCCCACCGGACACGCATGTCTGGAGCTTCCCGCAGCCAGCCACGACTTGTTACATGGGTTGGCGAGGATAGGTCACCATGACCGATTCGGTGGAACCCCAATATGGAGGCTTCAGCCGCTTTGAGCTCGAGCTGGAGGTGTGTCAACTCGGTGGTGATTAATAATGCCGCAGTTGAGATGCGAGACTGATGCGCAGGTGCATTACAGTTCGTGCAAGCACTCGCAAACCCGTGGTATCTGAACTATCTGGCCACGCAGAAATATCTGGACGATCCAACATTTATTGCCTATCTGGATTATTTGCAATACTTCAGCCAACCGAAATATCTGAAATACCTCTCGTACGTCATTGCCTCGAGCCCTACGGCGCCATCACCCAGTGCTAACGCCTTTGTAACCCAGATATCCAGGTCCTACTCTGCGAACTCTGGAGCTTTTGCAACAGGAGAGATTCCGCAAGGACATTTTGATGCCAAACACGGTTGCTCAGTTGATCGAAGAGAGCGTCAAGGCGAGCATAGGAGGCCTTCCTTGATTTCGACGCAAAATGCATTTCCGGTAGATACCCATGTCGCAATATTTTTAAAATTGTTTCTCAATTTAATGCACATATTGAATTCCAATGCGCAACCCTGTTCGCTTCCTCTTAGGACGTTTGATCGACCCGAAATTCCATGACTCTCTGAACGAATGTCTTTGTCTCATTGACAAGGGTATCACAGCTGTCCTCGATCTATAAAACTTCTCGTAAGGCAAAAGCGAGGGCGAAAGAAAATCAGTCACCCCTCCACTGCCGCCGACACTTCGTACACTGGATTCGCACATTAGCCATGCATGAGTCCAACTAGTATCTATCTTACCTTGTAGAAGATTGTTGACGGCTCGTCAGCACTCCGGAGCTGTATAAGCATGAAATACGCTTCGTCCCCGTCGCACCCATCAAAAGCGCATTGTATTGCCGTCTTGTCCACGTTTTCCCACGCCTTGGCACCACCCATGATGTCCTCTACCTCCTTCGTCTTCATCATCCGTCGCTCATACAGGCGATATGTCAGGGGCGATTCGTATGGGCATGTCCGACATTCGAAGCGACTTTTTCCTTGTCTAGGCTCATTTGGATCATTCAGAGGATAGCGGCTGATGGTGAGGAGATTTGAGCAATGTGGACAGACTATGTATATACTTTGTCAGCTTGTATCTAATCTATGGTCTTACGCGACTCACAGAGAAGCATCTTGAAGGAGAGAGCTTGAATCACGAAGACCTTTTCGTCATGTACTCCGTACTCATCTGTCCATTGACCCCACCATGGTTTTGAAATGCAGGGCACTGACCAGGGTCTGCGCCACGGACAAACTGTGGGTACGCGCTTCGAATAGGCGCTCATCAGCCCCATGACACCTGGCACGAAAGCTTCTGAGTAGATACACACGGTTCTTGTCTCTTGGCTTTAATTTGCATCCGACGAAAAGACGTTTCCTAGAGCGCATTGTCGACTTTAGGTTTGTCTATGGAAGCAGAATACTAGTGAAATTATTAGGAACCACTACATCAATCACGCATTGAATGGCAGACGAGGTACGGTACAGTTACTTCACCTTTTCGAAAGTATTCTTGATAGAGTCCAAGCTGATAATTCATCTCTGCCAGGGTGCAAGCCCACGGGAGCTCGTCCTCGAAGCTGCCCGTCGCAATAACACCGACCTCCTCAATGAAGTCTTTACCGACATTAAGAAAGCCTACTCAAGCACCGCCGAAGATCGAATAGCAGAGCTCCTCAACACAGCTGTGGATGGAATTGGCAACCACGTCTTACATGTGGCCGCCACTAACGGCAGCTGTAAGTGGAAATTCACTTCTCACCCAGACCCATCCCCACGGCTTTGCGGAATTGCACGGCAAATCGTCCCCACAAGTCTGAGATCAAGACCCAAGCGCAAACTGATCACCACATCTTTTCTTTATAGACGAAGTTCTCGATCTCCTCCTCGACCAGTCTGGCGTGGAAACGGACCCGCTCTCACGTCTCGACGGCGACACACCCCTCCACTCCGCCGTGCGCTACGTCAACTCCCTCTCCACTGCCGACTGGCAGCCCGCAGGCCACCCCATCGTCGAGATCTTACTGGATGCAGGCTGCGATCCGCGATCACGGAACAAGGCGAAGCTAAGGCCACTGGATCTGGTGGATCCGCGGAATGCGGAGCTAAGGGGAGTGTTGCAGCGGGCTGAATTCCGGCTGCAAGCTGGTGGAGATGTGGTGGAGGAGGAAGAGGAGGAGGAGGCTGGTGGAGTGGAAAGTGGTAGTGATTAGGGATAGACCGGAGTTCTGGTGAGGGCGGGGAAGGATGTGCTGAAATGTGGGACCTTTTGGCATCGTATTTTAAAGCGTGGGTTTGGATAGAACGATCTTGAGATACTTTGATGCTAGAGATCTGGTTGAATAATAGGCCTTTTCGCGAAGTATCGCGCTGTAATCTTCCACTGAACGAATGGATTGTAGCTACCTGATGCTTTATGCAAGAAGGCGAAACTACCTTGCCTAGGTACCTAGATGCGCAAGGGGCACGCCTTATTGCACTTATACATATTCGTACACTCGTTCTTTTGAAACTTCTCTCATTCTCCTCTTCTCTGACATTTTGCCTTACTACAGTGCCTCTATCAAATCTCTGGCCAATCTGGGAGACAGAAAGCATCCGTCGGTCGGGCACCTCGACACTTCTCATAGGGTATCCACTACAAATACCCATTCCCTCAACAAGGCAGCCAAGCGACCTGTCTTTAAGAGAAGCTTAGAAACGGACTTGGCAACCTTAGCAGCGGCATTGTTGGGACTGTCAGGGGAGCTTTCACTGAAGAAAAGGTTGACAACCACCTGAGCCCTATTCGCTTCGCAATTGAGATTATTGGATACCGAACCCGTATTATATATTCATGATTACATTAGGCTCTTCTCGTCCGGTCCGGCCCGCCTTTGGACATGGAAGGCTCGATCTTTTATTGTTGCGCGTTTTCGATCGAAATGTCAATTATCATAGCTGGCTTCGTTCTCTTCTCACTTCTGTGTTTTAGGCGCCCAGTGCCTTTACTATTTCGTACATTGGTATTAATCAACACAGTCGTCCAGGTCAGAACTATCTGGGTTCTGTTGGACTATAATTGTTGCAGCGCACCAGGGTATGACTGGGGACACTGGAAGCTGGGGAAGGATTCCTACCCTTCAATGAGAAAGGCAGTTGATATGACAGCCAGAGTTGAATTTCCCCAAAATAGTAAGACTGTGAGACACCTGGCTATAACCTTGTTAAGGCTTCACGCGATGCTCCTTTGCTTTTGTACCTTCGGGGCCCCAATCTTCAAAGAAATACAATATCGATTCTGACGCGTGCCCAGAATTGACAAATCGCCTACCTTGCTCTCCGTGATCTGATATGAGAGAACTGCTTGGCTCTTTTAGTATTATGATGTTCTTTAAAAAGACCCTCAATGAAGCAGATCGAGTCGAAGTCTGAATGGTTGTGTCAAGCCCCGGAATAAGAAATTCTGTACTAGATTTCTACCGAGCTCCCCACGTGGTCCCCTTCTGGCGGACATTTCTACCGTGCGCCCTTTGGTGGGGGATTGGACACAATCACATCCCAATTTGGCTAGACCCCGCCATTTGCAGGGGCTTGGATTACTCCCAGCCGCGCGTTACTCAGAAGTTGGAGATTGGATTGACAGGCGAGTCGAGCCTCAGGGATTACTCTAGCGCTGCTCAATTTGGGGGCTTTTTGAACAGAGTTTCGGGTTCCTGTTGGGTGGAGGAATTGGGTGAGGGCAAAGAACTGGTGCCTGGGTCAGGCCTCAGACAGGGCCGACTCTTGCGGCTTCGTATCATGTGCACTCACCGGGCAATCGAATGTCACCCGGCCTGCCCCGCCCTGCTTTTGCCCGCCGGAGTTCACATTGTGAGGGACAGCGCATTTGATCGAGATAAGGGTGTAGCGAGAACGGCGCCTAGGGAAACATAGTCCGGACCGGGTAGAATGGTAGCATCCTTGTTCAGCAGTTGATATGCGTGGCACACAACGGGCGGGACGTGCTGGGTACGGAAATCCCCCCGTAGTCGCAGGTTACTAGCGCGAGCCGCAGACGGGCGGCAGGCGGGCTGATCATGGTTCGCGATGCAACTCCACCATCGTGCCCTCCAACTGTCTTCTGCTCGCTCTTGACTCTCACGCTCCCTTCCTCACTGACCCCGCCGCTGTGATTGCTGCTGGAGGTTGGATTCTACTCCTCACCCCACCTAGCCCCCCAAGTCACGCCATCGCCCGATCAGCTGCCGGCACGGCCCCGATCAATAGCATGAGAACTCGACAGAACAATAAAGACTCAATCTGAGCCTCACCCGCGACGGCGGCCCTTCGTGGCCCAAGCGCCACGATGAATTCCAATGCCATGGCCATGAACGGGGTCCAAGTCCGAAACATCATCGCTCAGCGACTTCATCAGCAACCTCGACCTCCAGGTTGGCAGCAGACGTTCGAACCGAACCAGCGCGTGCACAACGTCTTCCAACTGTAAGCAGTCCTAAGCAGTCCCCAGCAGTCCCCAGCAGTCCCAAGTAGTCCGTGGTGGTCGGCGCAGCCGTGCCGCGTATCGGCGCACAAAGGGAGAGAGCCGCGACTGACCGAACGTACGCACTTAGCTACTCCAACTTGCACCTCCTCGTTCCAAACAATCTACAACGCTGTCTTCAGATCGCCACTAACTTTGAGAGCGGCGCTTTTCGACACCAACCATCGAAAGTAAGTGTGCTACCATGAGCAATTCTCCGCTTTCTTCGCTTCGGCCGACTCTCTAACCGCCAGGCAGGAGGCATACCTCGCTGCCCTCCGAGAGAAACAAGAGGAAATTACTCGGAATAGGCAGAATAAGGCTGAAAACGGCATGGCATTAGGCAACATGAACCCGATGGGAATGGTACCCCCTCACACTCTGCAGAATACCATGCCCGGTCAAGCACCTCACCAAGGTCCTCAATTTAACTCCCAACTGCAGCGGCCCATGCAAGCAACCCCGCTGCCACAAAATGCTCCAAACCCTTACGCTCAGGGCATGCCCAATACCTCCGGCATGGCCACCAACCAGCAAGCCACTCCGCAAAACCTCCAAGCTCAACAGCAATCCCTGAATCCCTTCCACCCCACCGAGCAGGAGATGCAACAGATCAATTTGCACGCTCAACAGAGGATGCAGCAAATGTCTCAGGAAGAGAAGACAAACTTGCTGCAAGGTATGACTCCACAACATCGCGAGCACGCGTCGCGTGCCTCTAACGATCCCATCTTCTGGTATATGCGCCAACAAATGACGAAACACCTCATACAGCGAAAGCGCCAGCAATTACAGAACAACAATGCCCCACCTGGCCAGAATATGATGGCCGGCATGGGCGGAGCGCAGGGCTCGCAACCCGGATTTGGCCGACCACCGCAACAGATGCAAACCAGTCAGCCACCATCCAACAATTTTTCAAACAACCAAGACGTCAATGTTGCACTGCTCGGACAGCAAGCAGATGCTCAAAAGTCTCAGGAGGCTGGTCAGCTTGTCGTCCCGGCAAGCAACAACCCCAACGTACCCCAGCAAATGCCTTCCCAGCAGCCCATGGGGGGGCAAAATCCGATGATGCAGCAACAAATGTTTGCCAACCAGCAACAGAATGCACTGCGCGCACAGCAGGCAAGAAGCCAGGCCCAGCAAATCAAAGCTGCCCAGATGGCTCAGAATCGAAACATGTCTTTGCAAGGCCAGATTGGTGGATTGAATGGCTCCCAGCCACCTCAGCAAAGCCCGGCGATGCCGAATCTCAACCGTCCCATGGTCCCTCCGGGCAGCAACACACCGCAGCCACGGCCACAGCAGGGAGGTCCTTCAGGCATGCAGCCCAGTCCAGTGCCAATGGAGAATCGCATCTCTCAACAAGGTCAAATGAACTTTCCAAATGCCCAGAGACCGACCCCGACACAAAATGCACCCAATGCGATGCAAATGAATCGCAACGCTATGATTCCCCCGCATATTCCGCCTCAGGTGCGACAGAAACTTCTGGCCTTACAGGACCCGCAATTTCAGATCGCTCTCAGAAACATTCAACAGCAGCAGCAAATGGCTGCAAGAAACAACAGTAGCCAGGCGCCTGGGCAACAGCAGTTTGCCATGCAACCTGGTCGGCCTCAAATGCCACAGAACGCCCTTCAGCCTGGCCCGCAGCAGCTCAATGTCAACGGTCAACCGCAGAGTGTCGGGCCAAACCAGCAACAACAAGCGCGGCCTAACAACGGCATCAAAACTCAAATCCAACAAGCCTTTCTGTCCAACCCTAGCAAGATTGCAGAGTGGGATCAAAAGCCGGCACCTGCTCAGCTAAGGGCCAAAATACCAGGTCTTCCTGAACAAGCCCAACTATGGGGTCAGGTCAAGAGTTATGTGGCAACCGCTCCGCTGCCGCAAGCATTACGTACACAGATCCTCGCCATGCAGAGTGCACACTTTGAACATTGCTACACATCAGCCCAGCGCCAGCACGCTGGTTTGAACAATGCTGGCCCCATCGGAAATATGGGTAATCAAAATGCTTCGTCGATGGCTGCGAATGGTCCTGCGCCACCTGCCCCAATGGTTGCTCCTGGTCAGCAGCAAATACCACCTCAAGCAAGGATGGGCATGCAGCCACAGATGCCCATGAATGTCAACATGAATGCTATGAACAACATGCCCAACATGAGCAATATGGGCAATATGGGCAATATGGGCAACATGGCTAATATGAACAACATTCGTGGCCTGGGCAACGTGAACATAGAGCGACCTACAGCGCAGGAGGTTGCAGCAGTACGACAAAGATATGGTGCAAAACTTGGAGAGTTGACCGACGATCAGTTGCGAGAACAGATATGGCAATCCAAAGTGCGCAGGATGCAGAATCCCCCGAATCTCTCCACTGCACAACAGCAGGCAAACCCCATGAACCCTCAGTTCAATCCTGGACCAAGCTTGATGCAGCAGAATCGGCCTCAGGTACAACCGGCTGGGTTACAGCTGCAGCAACCTCAGTCCGTGCAGACCTCCAAGGCGCAAGTGAAACCTGGCCAAGCTGCGGCAAAGCCCGCGCAGCAAGCTGCTACTGCTCAGACCCAGCAGAATCCAAAGAAGCGTCCTGCCAGTAATGATGATGTTGTGGAAATACCACCCCCCAAGGTTGCT
This sequence comes from Bathelium albidoporum, assembly GCA_021031095.1. Lineage (NCBI taxonomy): Eukaryota > Fungi > Ascomycota > Dothideomycetes > Trypetheliales > Trypetheliaceae > Bathelium > Bathelium albidoporum. The sequence continues at coordinate 12,204 of JAGFVP010000473.1, forward strand.
AAGCAGAACGATGCTCCCAACATGCAACAATCAAAATCTCAGCAAGGTGTTCCCAAGTCAGGTTCAGATCAGGTAGCTAACCTTAAGTCTGAAGATAAGAAGACACAAGAGCAGCTCCGTCAGCAAGCCGTTGCTAAAGCATCAGCCCATGCTATCAAGCAGCAAAACCAAGCCAGTGGCGCTTCTGCAGCAACTAACGGGCAAGCTGCAAGCTCAGCTGGGTCGGAACTTGAGGAAAAGCGGAAGCTACGTGCTCAACAGATTATGAAAGAGATCCACGATTCCCTTGTCAAAAATACTCCTCCAAAGACTCTCAGCCAGGACCAATTGCATCAGCTTGGAGCCCTTTTACAGCAATCTGGCCGGATTGTTGATCCGTCAATCAAACATGCTGTTGCCTACTACGTCAAGACCGACGACGAGGACCTTTTGCGCAAAATCTTGCAGCCGGTGAGTTGTGTCGGCTAATGCTTATCAACTGTTTTGCTGACAATTTCCTAGGCTCTTCTTGCGAAATCTATCCCACCTGGGATCAAAAATAACAGAGTTCTTGCGACGCCCGATCAATTAAAGGCAGCTTTGAGCTCCATAATGCAGTCTATGACGATGATGCGCCAGGCGTTTGCTTCAATGAGCCAGCAGGACAAAGCAGCTCAGCCACAGCCTACCGCACAAGATAAACCGTCAGAGCCACAGCCACAGCTCAACGCTGCCAATCTACAGCAGCACATGAAAGATATGAGTATGGCAAGGCAGGCAAGCCTACACAAACGAAGCAATTCGAAAACTCCGTCCGCCCCCACTTCGGCGCAGCCGCCATTCTCCTTTGGCGCTCCCTCACCGTCTGGTGCGCCGCTCGCCTATGGAGAAGGCATCAAATTCAATTCCGACAACCTCGCAATCCCAGCAAACAAGAAATACAAGACACAAACTGGGAGCGCCGTGTCTACTCCTGGGCAGCCAACGCCTGGCACTCTTTCTTCGCCTCAGCTCACGAAATCGCCTAGTCTTAAGCGTTCGTATGTTGCGGAGTCTGCCAAGCCTGCACCACCAAAGAACACGTTCAAGTGCCAGCACGATGATTGCGAGTACCATGTCCGCGGATTCGAAACACAACACGAACTGGACAAGCACAATAGCGATGTGCACCCCGCTATTGACGATCCCTTTGCATTTCTCATTGACTCTGTGGCGGAGGCTGATGATTGCAATCCGGACGGCACTCCCATCGAGCGTCCCATTCTCAGTCCAAAGTCTAAGAAGGCGCAGGTCAAGAGTATGGACAGCGAGAAGGCTAAAGCCGTAGCTTCGTCTGCAACCTCCATGGCTCGCACCACCACTCAAACTGGCGCACAGGCGTCTCCATCGAAGACTCCACACAGTCAGTCTCGAGCCACGGCGCAAGCTCCCACGGCCGGCGCGTCAGCCGCAAAGGCTGCTCCGGCCAAGACTTTGGCTGCTGACCAGGATATCAAAACTGCGAGTAGTCAAGACATTGCCCAGACATCAGATGCAGAGAAGAGCGCGTCTGAAGCATTTCCTGAAGAGTGGAATAGAGTTCTCTCTCCCGAGGAAATGCGTAGCCCTGACGCCGATCTGATGTTCAAACTCAAATTTTTTAACAAGGAGTTCGACGCAAGGGAGGAAGCGAAGGAGAAGGCTAAGCAAGAAGCTCGCGAGAAAGAAGTGCAGGCTGCTCGAGAACAGTACGAAGTACTGGCGGAGGCTGAAAAGAAGAGGCTTCAAGCCATCGGCGCCTACATCCCAACCAATGAGACTACTGACGTCGCTGCCGCAACGTCCAACAAAACCTCCCCGACCGAAAACACCCCAGCCCTCTCCCCTCCCTCCGACCGCGATGCCACTCCCAACAGCCAGTCCAAGCCCGACGACTCCGCGCATGCCACCACCCTCGACTCCGACGACCTCGCTGCCGACCCGGGGAGCCCGATCGACAACGGCTTCTCCTCCCACTTTCCCTTCATCGCTGACCCGGAAGCGTCGGAGTTCTTGGAGCATTTTTCTATCCGCGACGTCGCCCCAGAGTACCTCAACGCGGAGGATGTGGACTATGAGGCCATTGACATCACGCCGTTGCGGGATGCGAAAGAGCCTAATGACGGCGCCAAGCCGCCTCTGTGGGAGAAGACCAAGGAGACGGATGAGCTTGCGCTGTGGTTGGATGGGGAGGGGATGGGGACGGTGGAGAGGAATGGGGG
>JAGFVP010000474.1:0-14195 GCA_021031095.1 Bathelium albidoporum
TGCGGAGGGGGAGTGGGGAAGGGTGAAGGGGCTTTTGGAGAAGTGGACGGGCGTTGGGGGTGTGGAAGAGGTGAGGAGGGAGTGTGAGAGTGTGCTGGAGAATGCGGAAGCTGGTTGAAAATTGGTAAGATTTCGGTGTATGTCTTTCCCCAGACGGACAATCTTCCAGGCGGCCTACGCGGATGGGTGCTCGACTTTCCTCATATGAACTGCTTGGGCTCTACCAAATTTACCTGGAGTAGACGGGAAGGAAGCAGAAATGGAAGATTAAGCAGACATGAGGTCCTCAGCAGCGCTGCAGCAGTGCTCTCCCACCTTCCTCCCAGCTAGTCGCGTGTGACTTAGCTGGCCGTTTATCGGAACTGGTGGCGGTATCTCGGGTCTTGCTAATTCATTGGCCTCTGTGTCTGAATGCACGGCTTGATGCTGGCTGCGGCGGGCCGAAAAGGAGGGCACGTGTATACTCTACCTCGCGTTTGCAATGGCGTATGATTATCAAGTAACTTGCAATTCACAAATACAAACATATCTTGACCAAAAAGATGGCAGGTCGAGAATGTCGACATTTCGTTCCACAGCCAATTTAGAAGCTCGGACTGCTCCACCACAATCACACATTTTAAAAGGGACCGCAAGCGATTGGAGAAACGAGAGAAGGTATAGATACATTATCCAGCTATGTGCATGAGCTAAGCAAAAGGCCCACCTTATGAAGCGATCGTGTTAACACTATAAGAATACAGTCTCGTCCACCACTGCAGGTCTTCTTTCTCTCCTTCTGTTGCTCAAACTCGTTTGTCTTCATTATACAGCCTGATACGTCCCACTCACCAACTTCCTCACCCCTTCCACTTCCTTCCAAGTGCCTCTTGGCGTGCTCGGCCCCGCCCCTTCCTCATCCGCAAACGGATCATCCTCCTCCTTCACGCCCTCCTCAAATCTCGTCACACTCAACCCGCTCCCAGGGGATCCCGCTGCTGTTGCGCCGCTCCCACCAATTTCCCACCGCGCTTCAACGTTTCCCGGCCTGGCCTCCGTTTCAGTCATGAAGCGCGCAAGTAGCTTCTGTGGCGGCGCGTCTACTGCAGTCGGGAGAGACACGTCGCCGAGGCGCCAGTAGATGAGGCTACGGTCACGCGAGAAGGTGCCGACGGGTTTGGACTGGCAGGTCGTTGCTTTGGATGCGGGGTCGAGGTGGATGATCAAGACGACATTGGAGAGTTGCACTGTTTGTGGTGCGGCTGGTGTTGCTTCTGCCTCGCTAGCAGAGGATGAGGGGGCAAGATTGTGGTAAGAGAGGAAGGCTGGATTGAGCGAGTAGCTGAGGATGACGGAGGTCTGCGTAGCCTCACACTTCCAGGCGGGGTTGAGCAGGAGCGGGGCGTGGGCGCTGAAAACGGCGTCGTCGAGGCGGACTTGGTATTTAAAGGCAACGGCGGTTTTGGTGATGCTGGAGAGGTTGACGATGTACTCACCGGCTTTGTCGGGGATTTGGTCGATGAAGGTCGGGTTAGGGGCGACTTTTTCGAGAGTGGCAAAGTTCTCGAGACGGATGGTGTCGCTGCCGAATTGCGCTGGGGCGGAGACATCGATAGGGTTGTAGGCGAGAGCAAGTTCGCCGATGACAATAGCTCTGGTAACAGTGCCTTGCTCGAACCAGACGTTGACAGTTTCGACGACGCTAGAGTTGAGTCCAGGGGAGTGAAGTTCCGGATGCTTTATGGTGGCGCTGTGAGAGCTGAGTGCTGAGCGTTGTGAACGAATGGACTGCGTATCAGAAGCACCGTGGTCTTCGCTAAGTACACTGGCCAAGGGGCCGAGCTTGGGCGGAGATAGAGGAGCATTTGCAAGGGCGGAGGTGGTCGTGGCACGGGCCGCAGCAGAAGGAGCAGACTCAGCAGAAGCAGTGCTATCTTTTGTGGCGTGCGAGGGGGGCGGACCAGGAGGGGGCTCAAATGCTTGAGCGGTGTCGGCCGGAGTGCCGAATGAAGGAGGAGGACCTGGCGGAGGTTCAAATTCTTGCGTTGGAGTTTCTGGCTTGGCAGCTTCCCCACCAGTATTTTCCATTGGAGGGACCAGTCGAGGTGTTGAAGGTAAAGAAGTGGACATCTGTGCAGCTGGTTCGCTGCTGAGGCCCGGAATGGTAAGCGATTGTGGATCAGTGACATAGATAGTATTTCGGTCCCGGCGGCCTCGTACTGTACCGCTTTTCCTCGCTGGAAAAGTAGACTAGAGGACGTAAGCTTTCTCGTTTTGCAAATTTGGTAAGGGTGTCATACGGCTCGCAACGTATTTGCAACATTTGCTAGCGCTGCATCGCCGCCTTCTTCTTGGATAGGTGCATTTCTGATGTCTACTTTGAATTGAGAAGATGGAGCGTCTCCGGTTCTGAATACCAGTCAGATTGGCAAGTTGTACGAGTAAAGCCCAATTTGACTTACGCCGCGGCTTCCTGTTGCGCTTGAGTAATTGCGTCCGAGCTGGATGAGGGCACTGTAAACCCCTCTGCGTCTTTCTGAGGCTACCACAACGTCAGTACCGAGCTCAATGGCAGTGTATAATGAGACTGGCTGACCTCCGATGATTGCGCAATATTGTCGGGTTGCAGAGGCTCTTGCAAGCGAATCCCACTCGACGAGCCAGGTTCGTCCGTGAAAGCAGATTGGCCGAGACCTTCGTCAGTGGTACCATTAATTCCACGACTAGCAGGCTCGCTAGTTTCTGTTTGGGTTCGCACAGTATCTCCTCCTCTCGATACAGATTGTCGACTCTCGCTCGATGGCTCCTCTTGAGGAGGCGCCAGGGAAGATGAAACTTGTTCCTTTGTTCGGCTGCGAGCGCCAAGGGAGCTGAAAGGCGACCTTGATTTGCCTTTTCGCTCTGGTGATTGGGAGTCGCGGTCAAGCGGCATCATGCTATTGCGTTTGTTTCGGCTTAATACCGTGCCTATTCGCTTGAGGCCTTTTAATCGGCTGGGTGTCTTCTGTTCTTGTACTTTTCGCGCATTAGTTCTAGCCTCCTATTGCAATCAAAGATAAGAACGTACGCGATCCTGATCTGCTAGACCCGTCGTCATTACCAGCGGAGGGTGTTGGCGCAAGCGAATCATGTGGAATAGGGGGGACTGGCGGCGCATTCGTCGTAGTTGGTGCGCTTGAACCAACTAACGATGGTCTACTTCTCGTCCGCTCTATTCGTGGCTGTCCACGCGTAGCACGTATGGCCCATGTCTTGATCTCATCTGCAGTCTCGATGCTGAGTATGCCGTTAAGACAGTTCTCCGTTGACTGACGTATTCTCTCTACATGATCCACCTCGTGTGTCTGAAACTGGGTAAGGACGTCCCGCAACTGATTTAGCCTGCTCTCGTCCACTTGTTGTAGTTTTTCAAAAACGAATGGCGCTTGTGAATCCCATTGTGACCTCGCATTGTCGACCTCTTGGGCAGCATTTGCGACCTTTTGCGCCGATGCCTTCTGCCCTTGCGAGTTTAACTTGTCCGATTTCTTTTGGGTGCTTTCGATCTCTCGTGCCATTGATGCAAGGTTTCCCTGGATGGTAGACATTTGCTGCAATTCCCGGTTGGAAGATTGAAAGTCTCGAAGTGGCCGTTCGACGTCCACTTCAATTCTCTGCGCTAGCGTTTGGTGTGACTCGGACAGTGTCTCCGTTGCGCCGACGATTTTTTGCCATGGTCCCGAGAAGATTCTAGTTGGATCAGCAAGAAGTTGTATTTGGTGTTGGAGAGTACCAACCCTAGGTCTGAAGATTCACCAGGAGGCGTTAACCGTGATAATCTCTTGAGTCCTTGTGCATAGGCTTCTTCTACCCGGCGACGTTCCTGTCCAAAATAAGTTTGAGGTCACGTCCTACACTTCCGAGAGATGGGTACCTTGAGCCAGTCGGCGATCTCGGTATTAAGGCGACCAACATGCTTCACTCTATCGTTGAGCACGTCGACAGCCTGTGCTGGTTGCAGGTTTTCCTGGCGTTTGTTAGCAACGAAGAGTGTAGGTAGCTATGGAGCTCCGTGGAGCTCCGCAAAGGTCATGCTGACCAGCATTGCTGGATAGTCCTGCCGCGACAACTCCATGGTGAAATGAGGCGCCTTGTTGCTTCCAAAAGCTCATTGGGTATAATAGAAAATATGTACAGTGAACGTGTTTCAGTCCATGGGATGGTGAAAGCTATGATGCAGGGATATGGAGCGGACAAGGAAGGAATTTCCTGGAGTCCTTCTAGCCTCATGTTCCGCTCTCCATCAGCAATCCTCCATGACCAACGTCATCCAACGGAGGAATTGCGCTCCTCCAACAACGCAGCTTCCCCCATGTGCGCCGCAGCAATGAGACCTTGCTGATGGTGGGCAACTCCTAGATGGGACAGTGAGCTGGCTGCTGCATGAACAATGCTGCTACGATATTAATTCTCACACCGTATTACGGAGTAGCTGTCGATTTCCTAAATCGTCTTTGCTAGTTTTCGTAATTAATCTGCCGAAGTCTACCATGTCTTCGCCTCAGTCATGGCGCTCATCCATGAGCTTTTCAGATAGATTGGATATGACAGTCAAAATGCAAGTCTCTGCTTTTGATCCGGAAGTTTTCTGTGTTGAAGCGCAATTCCTGAATTTTCAATCTCCCACGATTCGCCTTTGCCAGACGGCCTGACTGCTTGACCTCACAGGACCGCGCAACTCAAACAAGCGGACTGCAATGTCAGTCAATCAGAAGCGAAGGCAAGGGCCAAAATGCTTGAGAAGAAGGCTTATCAAGAAGCGACATCTCGGGTACGTTGTGCACAAAGCACCAAATATTCAAGGACTCATCCTCATTCTCAGGAAGCTTACGGCGAGCTATGCAATACCTTTCCGCAACCCGTAGTCAACGCCTCTTCAGAGCCGTCAACTCATAATGTTGCATTGCTGGACGACGACTCCGTCCTCCCTCACTCAGACCTGCGCATAGGCAAATACACCAACGCCGTCCACCACCGCTCCGGCCTGTTTTCCACCATCTACAAAGCCCTCAATTCCACCGGCCCCCCAATTCTCGTCGCCCTCAAAGTCACTAACCCTTCTTCCACACAACCTCCACACGACTCCCACCGCGAAGCCCGCCTCCTCCGCCTGGCTGCATCCCCGCACGTCGTGCCCCTTCTCGAGACCTTCCTCCAGCCGGGCGGCCTTCTCATTCTCTCCTTTCCCTTCATCCCCTACGACTTGGAAATGCTCATGCACCCAAACCCTGCCCCCACGTCTTCCCCTTCTTCCTCAGCCGTACTCCCCATCCTCACCCTCCCGCAACGCAAATCCCTCCTCCGCGGCCTCTTCCGCGCCCTCGCCCACCTGCACTCCCTCGCCATCCTCCACCGCGACATCAAGCCCTCCAACATCCTGCTCCGCTCTCCCTCCGGGCCCGCCTACCTGGCCGATTTCGGCATCGCCTATCACCACAATACATCATCCAACGCGCGCAGCCCGCACGAGGGCGAAACAGCGCCAGAAGACGACCCAGCGCGCAAGATCACCGACATCGGCACCGGCTGCTACCGCGCGCCCGAGCTGCTCTTCGGGTGCGGCTCGTACGGCCCAGGCGTAGACCTGTGGGCGGCCGGATGCGTCGTCGCGGAGGTCGCGACGTGGGGTGGACGGGAGGTGTCTGTGTCTGCGCGGGGCGCGGGATGGCTCTCGGCGCACCCTCGTCACGACGACGACGACACGAGTACTGCCAACCCAGACTCAACGACGCAAGGAGACAACAATGCAGCGGAGATGGTGGCGCAGCACTGGCGCGCGCACGGTACGCTCTTCGACAGCGGGCCCGTGGGCAGCGACCTGGCGCTGCTGGGCTCTGTCTTCCGACGGCTGGGGACCCCGACGGCAGCGACGTGGCCGGAGGCGCGCACCTTCCCGGATTGGGGCAAGATGGCGTTCTACGACTTTCCGGCGTTGGGATGGGAGGCGCTGCTCCCCGGGGTGGAGGCGGGCGCGCGGGACCTGGTGGCGCAGCTGGTGCGGTACGAGAGTGGGGAGCGGCTGGGTGCGGAAGAGGCGTTGGAGCATGCGTGGCTGACGGAAGGGGCGGAGGGGCTATAGGGGGAGGAGCGGGAGGAAAGCAAGAAAAGGGGGGATTAGAGGCGGAGGGCTGGGGAGATGGATGGCATGGGTTGTGGCAGAAACTTTCCAAGTGTGGCGAATGATGAATAAGCCGACCAAATGCAAACATCTAAATTGAGGCTGAGAATGGACATCTGCATGATAAATAGTGCGCCACGCGCCTAGATTAACCAAAACGGAGCATTAAAGACAATGAGTCGAGGCCAGCGCCCAAAAGGAACCGCTAATTCCAACGCTGAAAGGCAACTGATAAAGGGCAAATTGAGATGATGAGAAAAGGCGTATAGTGCCTCCACCTGCATGCACCAGCCCCCAATAACTAGCTCTCGTCCGTCCACACTATAATAACGTCGACGATAATATGGCTAACCGGACGCAGTGCCACCCGCACACCCGCACACCCGCCCGCAATCCAGTCTCTCTCATATCCCCTTAATCGCGACGGTCCGCTCAGAATTCAGCTTATCCGCATTCCGCTCATGGCTCTCCTTCTTGCAGTCCTCGAGCCCCTCGCAGCGATGGTCCTCGAGCAGGCGGTGCCGACCGCAGAAGTGCCCGCTGCAGAAGCCGCAGTCGCCGACGATGCGCTGCGCCTGGTCGCGGCAGTCCTTGAAGCTGCACCGCATCTTCTTGGGCGGGGCCATGCCACCGCGGATGGGCAGTGCCAGGTGCAGCGTGGCGCTGGGGATGATGTGGTGCTCGGCGAGGGTGGAGCTGGTGGAGGCGAGATGCTTGCCGGCGTAGACGAGACGGAGGTCGGCCTGTGGGAGATTGGTTCGGAGAGCGAGGAGGGATTTGAGGGTGGAAATGGTGGTGTTGGAGGGTATTGAGAGGGGGAAGGCTGGTTGAAAGAGTCAGCGTTGGGCCTTCGTTATAAAGGGTTATGATTGCGATATATGAAGCTTTGGTGATGGGAGTGTGATGGCTTCATGTGATTCTTGGCGATCTTACTTTGACCGGCGATATCCTTCACAAAGATTTGCATAGTGTCTTCGGTTTCTGACGTGGCGGAGGAGCGAGAAGAGACGGACGAGATGCTATTCGAACGCATGATGGGTGGTTGAGCCAGGGGGGACTAGACTACGGTGGTGACGAAGACAATGGGAAGATTCAAGACAAGGCGTGACGTATCAACGGCAATGGGTAGTGGATGATGAATAAGGAAGTCGGAGATGATGGCAGATGGCAGATGTAACCGGGAAGGAAGGGCAGAATGATGGGAAGGACACTGGTATAGTAAGGGTCGAGAAGGCTTGGGCTGAGTAAGAGGGCAGGTTTTGCGTAGGTGGACGTTAAGTTGGATTGGCGGCGTCGAAGGCTCGCGAAGTCAAGCTTGGCCGTGGCGTTTCGGCGCTTTGATAGTGAAGCCAAGGGACCCTCTCCTACCGCCCAGCCCTAGGCCTCATGCTGGGCCCAGAAGTGGTGCCTTGCTCTGCACCGCCAGACGTGCACGCGCGCGACTAGCGCTCACTGGAAGCACTTTCATTTCATGCTGACCATGGTGTCGCTTCGCTGTCCCGGCGCGACGCGCGCTACGCTCCAAGGCAGCTTCACCTTCTCACGGGCGGCGGTCCCAGGCTACCGCAGGTCGGCAATGCAGAGAGAAGCAACGGAAGAAGTGGCGGACTCCGAACTCGGAACAGGTCAGCGTTAGGATCCGAGTTGGGATCCGAGTTTTGTCCTGGGCGACGCTGCAGCGTCATCGCATTAGACGGCAATCCTGGCCGCATTGGGAGATGAGCAGACGATGGGGATGTCGTGTGCCAGCCGCCCGCACGGACCATTCCCGTGCAGCGGGACGAAGCGATGCTGCATGACAGCACCTGCAGCAAGCCAGAGGTTAAAAGGTACCTGAACACCAGCTACCTGGCAGCAAGTACCTCTGTTGCCCAAGCCGGCCTCTTGTGCGGTGGACTGCCCTCCGCCGCGTCGTCCGGCACTCCACCGCATCCTCAACACCCACCCCCCATGCTTGTGAGAGCCCGGCCAATTCGTCGTGCAAGCCATGGCTTACACCCGGATCGTCGCTTATGGACGGACAAGGGGGAGTACAGGACACGCACACAAATGCCCAGCAGCTAGAGAATCGGGAATCTGGATTGCCTTCTGCATCAGTCCATATAGACGTGCCACCCATATTCCCTCCCGAACCACTTTCTAGCTAATCGTCCACCGCTCTCCGTTGGCTGGCTAAATGCGATCTGCTCCTTGGCTATCTCCATGCCGTAGAGGAAGTGCTGCACGGCGCAGTCCAACAATGCCGTTGCAATCCCTTCATTCCTGTGCGCATTCGATGTCCATATCCGTGATATGCCCATGACCGCTGGATCACTGTCTCTGCTGACGGCGATTGCAGAGCTTTTGGCATGCGGGTCTTGCAGTATCCGTGTGTTCCCATCCAGCTCCACCACCTGATGGGCCTTAGAAATATTCTCAGCAAGACATAGCCCAACACATTTTTTGTTCCGCAGAAGCAGATACACTTTGTATCTATCCCACTCAATTCTGTCCTTGCACGGTGCCGCATGCACGCTAGACTCTGCCGCCTCGCCCATCTCGATCGTCCCATCCGCACCCCTCCGCGCCCGGTCCTCATCCCGCTGCTGACCCCAAAGAATTTTTTCATCAAACTTGACGGAGCCTAGTTCTGTGCAGGCAATTTGGAGCGCTTCCAGAGCTTGATTCCGCAATACTCTCGGATCCGAGCGCGAAATGCAAACGATGTGTTGCAATTGCCCAACCTCAGCAAGTTTTCGGTGCAATGTCGCCTCTGTGAAGCCCTTGGATACTTCTATTCCATTGTTGTTCTTGGCATGGAATTTTTTATGCAGCGCCGCGTCCTCCTCGTTTGACGGTATGTATTCCATTCCACACGTCCGGCACGTCTTGTGAATTTTTCCGCCCAAATCAATTTGTGTCTGAACCAGACGCGGCTTTTTCTCTATCCGCGACCTCTTCCGTGCATTGCCATTTGTCTGTCTCAGCGGCTCCCTCGACCATGCTTTTCTTGACCTTGGAGACGAGCTACCGACCATTGGAGACGAGCCACCGGTCATTGGAGTCGAATGCTTAAGTTCACTTGCCGTGAGAGACGGAGGCGATGAAGGCGGGGTCACGGTTGGCATGGATCCGTGAGATGTAAAATCGTCTGGGGGCGGACTTGATGGTACGGTGGACACACTATTTGGCGGAGGACTTTCGCACGCCTCGGGTGCTCCGCGCGACTCAGCCGGTCTTGCGTTTTCTTTGTCGCGTGGCTCCCGGTGCACGCGTCTTCGCTTTGCAGGCCGCTCACCATGGGTATGCCGAGATGACGGTTCAGCATAGGCGTGTCGAGATGGCCGCTCACCATGGGTGTGTCGGGATGGCCGTCGCCGAGGCGGAGGTCGGTTTGCACGCGCATACGTCTTCATCATGGTGACGCTGTTAAAACAAGAGAGGCATGCAGTAATTAGGAAGCTCAGACAGCAGATGTATTCACACATCAATTGCTCTCCGAAAACTTCGAAGATGGCTCAATTGCAAGGGCACTAGTCGTCGCGACCGCCGGTGTAGCCGTAGTATTCGTATCTTGTGCAACTACGCGAACTACACGAGGTCCAGCTCTCACTCGTACAACGCCGAAAATTTGAAAAACTAGGATCCTTGTGGTGGAAGAGATAATGATGAAATTCGCGACGGCAAGACTTGAGTACGTTCTTTACAGCTCGCCACAATCGAGAGGTCATGAGCGCGTGAGGAACGGGGAACCTGACTGATCAGTTAGAATACTGGCACAGAGTGGAACAGGAAATTCTCTTACCGGCTTGTCCGAGCTCTCCACGCGTTCAAGTTTAGGGTTGAATCAAAGCAGCCGCTTTGGCCCAAAGGTTTTTGGTGAGGGCGGCACCGATAGGAGGTGTGAAGAATGTATAATTACAGAAGAGGGTACTAGTACAGACAAAGCACAGAATCAGCGGGGAAAAAAAAAGGAGACAGTGAAGATATGAATGAGAGAGCTCCTAGGTACTTGTAGTTTCCAACGACTAGACGCGAACGTGGTGTTGACCAGATCGGCGTTATGTTTACCGAAAAAGGCAGGATGAGTGGTGGGGGACGCGTGCGAGGCGCGACTTGGTGTCCCCCCATCAGCTTGCTTTCCACTTCCTCCTCTTCGCTTCACCTTCCGCACCCCATTCGCATATCAGAATCTCCTCGACTCGCTCCACTTTAGCTGAACACGAAATACCGCATATACATCTAAATCAACACATCTTGGTCACGATGTCAGTCGTATCTGTGCTGAACGTTGCCGTTCACAACAATCCCGCTCCGTTTACGGCTCCGTACGAATTCGAGATCACATTTGAATGCCTTGAGCCACTCCAGAAAGGTTCGCTCCTTCTATGATTGCCTTGCGCCACATCGCCTCTTACCGCTTCCTAGATCTCGAATGGAAACTTACCTATGTTGGCTCTGCGACCTCGTAAACTCCTCTCCCTCACTTCTACACTTCATCTCCTTCTCATACTAGTTCTCCTAGCTCCGAGCACGATCAGGAACTTGACTCTCTGTTCGTGGGCCCCGTCCCTGTGGGCACCAACAAATTTGTCTTTGAGGCCGATCCGCCCAACCTCTCTCGCATCCCCAGTGCCGAGATCCTCGGCGTCACTGTCATCCTCCTGACTTGCAGCTACGATGGACGAGAGTTTATACGTGTGGGCTACTACGTTAATAATGAGTACACTGATGAAGCCCTAAACGCCGAGCCTCCTAGCAAGCCAATCGTCGAGAAGGTCCAGAGGAATATACTGGCAGAGAAGCCCAGAGTGACGCGGTTCGCCATCAAGTGGTACGGCTATCGTCATTCAATCTTGAAGCCAGCATTTACTTGGTTTCATGACTAATTGGGCACCATCACAGGGACTCCGAAGAGTCTGCCCCAGCAGAGTTCCCACCCGAGCAGCCTGAAGCCGACACCGCCGAGGACGACGCGGCTAATTACGGCGCTGAGGAGGAAGAGGAAGAAGCTGCCGAAGAAGTCGAAGCCGAGGGGGAACCTGTTGCTAAGGTCGAAACTGAAGACGCAGAGATGGGCGGTACCGATGAAACACCGGCCCTCGTGACTGCCAAGGATGTGAAGGCAGAGAACGAGAATGAAGGTGAAGAAGAAGGCGATGACAATGACGATGCCAAGAGCGAAGATATTGAGAATGAGAGCGATGACGACGACGATGAGGATGAAGAGGGAGAGGAGGAAGGCGAGGGCGAAGGCGAGGGTGAAGCTGATGAGGAAATGGACCTCGGCGGCGAAGAGGCTCCCAGCAAAGGTGCTGAGGGATCGACCCAGCAGGGCCAGGCTGGTGAGCCGATGGACGGACAACAACAGCACGCAGCAGACGTCATGGTTCATTGATTTTTTTTGTCTATATTCGTTTTGCTAACAGCTGTTCCGGGTGCTTATAGAAACCTTGGTGGCCGAACGCATGCCTATCGAGCGACCAACGCTGAAGCTCGTTGACATCACTGAAGAGAAGAAGCAACTGGCATCTCGACGTGCGGCGAAATGGGCGGAGGAGACTTCACAGCGTATGAATACATTGCCATCCGATGTACTACTACTACTACTACTACTACTACTACTAGAGATATCCTGTCTGCCAATTATTTCAAACTCTCATGATTGCCCTACCCTGCTGACAATGCCGATACTACTGCAGAAATCATCGAGGCAGCATCCGTGGGTGGTACGGGCCCGAAACTTCATGCAGTACAAATTCCACAGCTGAGTATGCATGCGTTGCCTTCATGCAATATTGCTAGTATACATATATCTACTGCTTTACGCAGGGTACATCTGATTTTTACCTACTAACAACGCTTTTGCAAAACTAGACACAATCGAAGAGGCCAGTCCGATTGCCGAATCCCCTGAGGCAGAGAGACAACGCAACGACAGTGCCGCCGTGACCCATCTCAAAGCGCCAGAAGAACGCACAACCCAACATGCGCAGCCTCTGCCTGAAGATAGCAGCGAGAGCACCTGGCACTCCCCTGTGACGGCGCGGAAAGACCCGCGTGTGGAAAGTGAGGCCGGCAGTTGTTCCACTCAGCGAAAGCGCGGAGCGAGCGGTATACCGGCTCTACCAAGAGAAGACAGCGAGGGCACTTGGGATTCATCTGTGAGCGCGGAGAATGATCCACCTCACCCAAGTGATCTTGATAGCCTTTGCCCACAGCCAGAGAAGCTTCTACCAATGGATCTCGATCCTCCCTTTGCAGGTGGAAGCAGCGACATCACTGAAGATTTATCTGTGACCGCTGAGAAAGATCTTGAAAGCCTTCCTTCACCTCAGGAGGAGCGAGTGTCAGGAGATTCGCAACCTCACTCTGCAGGTAGAAGTAAGCCAGAGAAATCGACTTCCTCTGTATCTGCAGAGAATGATCCGCCCAGCGATACGAAAGCCGCATGCTCTTCCAAAGCCCAAGGGAAAAGAATTGCGCAACCCGCGCCATCTTCTCCCAGCAAGGCTGGCAAGGCCGAACACTATTCCACTGCCCAACAGCACACCGCGCAACCTGTCCAAGCTCCTACTAGCGGGGCCAACGAGGCCAGCGAAGCCACGGGCACCGAAATCATCAGACCTGCCATCCCAGCCCGGTCCCCTGCTCGACCAGCCGCGCCATACTCGTCTCCTTACAAAGCTTTGGAGGGATCTGCCATCGCGCAATATGCGCGACCCATATCCACCTCTACCAGCGCCCAAGGCGAGCCTGCTCGATCAGCCGCGCCATACTCATCTCCTTACAAAGCTTTGGAGGGATCTGCCATTGCGCAATATGCGCGCCCCATCTCCGCCTCCGCCAGTGCTCAAAGCGAGCCTGTGTGGAAAAGGGACGAGGCCGCGGCGTCCTCTTCTGCTACCGAGGCGGAGCAGAAAGCTGGATCGCCGGAGGAGGTAGTAGACCCAGATCAGCCAGACGAGTCGGTCACGGCGCTGCCGCCAATACCGCCGAGGAGGAAGAGCTCGCGTTTGGATCTCTTACGATTGAGGCGGAAGAGTTGAGCTGTTTTTGGAGGTTGGATGGTGGGGAAGGAGTTACGGAAGTGTGCTATAGTTCTTGAGAGTGTGGATTGTGTAGCAAGGTAAGGATATTGGTTTCTGGAGCAGGGGTTGGCATGAATTGGATGGACGTCTTGCCTCGAACATGATTGGATCGAGCGTCATTGCCTTTCGCTTTTTCATAGTGCTAAGGAGCTAGAACCTTTTGGAGAGGGTTTTTTGGGGTTCGTTACCAACCGACATGCACCTATAGCAGCACACTCATGTACATGTTTCTGTTCTGAGCATGATTTTAGATGGCAGGACGTAAGGATTAGCATAAATAATCAAAGCAAGTCTGATATGTCTTCAGCTTGCTTTTGTATTGCTGAGACGTCAAGGAAATCTAGAGACACGTCAAGAGACAAACGCCACGACACCAGGCGCAATCCCGAGGCCTATTTCCCCGATCCTAGTGCCCAGCAATCCCGAAGCCACGCATTTAGCGAAGCCTCCAGCAGAGACTCCCTCACAAACGGAAATGCATCATATCATGATCATTCTCATATGCTCATACCGACATGGTTCTCCCGCTTTTCTATCATCGAACCCCATATCCCATTGCATCATCCCTCACCTGGCCGCCTTCGCAATCAGTGCGTCCACCTCGCGCTGAAACTCGTCCATGCTCCGCATCACGTCCTCCGCCGGAGCTGGCGGCGGCGGCGGCGGAGACATCACGGTTGACGTCGGCTGGTCCAGGCTCCGCCGCGGCGATGACGTGCCTATACTGGGCGAGTGGGGGGTGATCGATGGCCGCCGACCCTCGAGACTGGGCCGACGGTGCCCTGCTTTCCGGGGCGGCGGCAGGGGCGGTGGGATCATGCCCGAGGTGGAGGAGGCGTTGGAGGCGCGGTGGGGTCGTTGGGTGGTGGAGCTGTTGGAGCCGCTACGCGAGCGGCGCGGAGACGGGAAGGATTCGTGGGAGGTCATAGCGGAGGACGAGGAGGGTTTAGGGTAAATGCCAGTGCGGCGGGTGGGAGGAGGTGGGGGGG
>JAGFVP010000475.1:0-14184 GCA_021031095.1 Bathelium albidoporum
CCCACAACCAACCCCTCCAAAACCCCATCCTCCTCCTCTACCACAATAACCACCCCCACCACGCACCCCTCCCCGCGCCGACCCTGGACGTCTGACGAAGAGACCGCCCTCCTCGCCGGGCTCGAGCGCGTCGGCGGACCACACTGGTCCGCCATCCTCGCGCTCTACGGCGCCGGCGGGACCTTATCCGAGGTGCTAAAGGACCGCAACCAGGTGCAGCTGAAGGACAAGGCGCGCAACTTGAAGCTCTGGTTTCTGAAGGGCGGGCGCGAGGTGCCGCCGAGCTTGAAGGGCGTGACGGGCGAGTTGAAGACGAAGGAGAAGCCTGGAGGAGGGGCTACCGGGCTAGGGATTGATGGGATTGGTGGAGGGGCAGGAGAAGGAGGGGAGGGCAGGAAGCAGAGTGTGGGGAGCGGGAGTGGGAGCGGGCGAAGCGGGAGCAGTGTGAGTGAGGGCAGTTCGGTGGCGGGGAAGCGGGCGGCGAGTGGCGGCGGGGTGGTGAGGCAGGCCAAGAGGCCGAGGTGAAGGCGGTGAAAAAGAGAATGGGTCTATCGATTTGATAGTGCTGACGGAGACTACCGGAAAGACGATAGGAACAGGTGGCGTTGTTATGGATATTTCTGGGTTGGAGTGGGGAAGAGAATTTTGGTCGGGGTTATGCACTCGACCTTTCATATCACGGTGGATCCCATACTCAGGCCTCCCATAGTGGGCCTTCCACAAGTACGCGCTATACAACACACAGCACACCTTCGACGCAAATGGCCAATGGTGCCACCCTCGTGCATCGACTTAGCGAAGAAGATTGCCTTCGTAGGGCTTCCTCTTCTCACGCACTTGCGGCCCGATGCAGCTTGGGTATTATCTTCGACCACACGCCGTCCGCTTCCCAAGAAACTCCGCGGCGTACCTTACAAGTTCTCCATATTCTTTCTTTCTCTCTCTTTTTTTTCCCCTCGGGCGGCACTTTGTTTCAACTGTTTTCTGCTCTAATTCCACCTTTCAGCTGCAACCATTTGGTCGATACCCACATTCATCATCGTACATGTATGCCGGTGTCCTGGGTCGGCTCCCTGCTTTCCTACCGCGATTCTATTCGTCGCAGCCAAGATTGTGCATTGTTGCAACTTCCAAAAAGTTTGATTCCAAAAGAGGTCTGTCCCATCGGCCCGGGTAGGATGGGTGTTTAGTAGAAAGGAGGGAAGGGGCTCTTCTGGTAAAAATCGGTGTTTCTACGTGTTGGCTTTTTGTATGGTCTGTCGTTAAATCGGGTTGTCTTCTGATCAAAATAGGCTGCGATGGGGCTGGAGTAGCACACTCGCTGAGTTAGAGCGGCTGGGATTAGGATAACTTGGTTTTAATTGGACATACCATGGATATATATACAGAATCGAATCCAATATGTCAATCCATCTTTATTCAAAGCGATTCCCATTGCCTATGACGGAAATTTCCAATATCTAGTCAGGGCACGCCCTAAAACAAAGTTGCTCTGTGGACGTATCTATAATAAAAAAAAGAATTTAACACCCAGTATCATCCTTAAGTACATTTTCATCCTCTAAGTCTACTTCCAAGGAACGACTGCTGCTTGCTCGCACACTAACGCCAGTAATGACTTAATGAAATGGGAATATTGCATAGGCTACTCAGCTAGAAGAATAGATGAGAGGCTAGCATCTCTTAGCTCATGCCCCCTGATCCAGTACCAATCCCTTTCAAAACATACTGCTACAGATCTGTATAGATGATTGAAGGTGCAAGAATCACGAAGAAAAACCAAAAGGCTGAGGCAGATCCGGAATCAAGTGGTCCACTCACTAAAGAGAGTTCAAGAAAGCGATAGCTTTTGAATTTCGCCGGAGCTTTGCAAGCAACGCCGTATACGCTCTACCATGCCCAAGACGTACATGAACTCTTAACGCCCCAACGTGAGTCTCTAAAAAAAAACAGGAGGAAGAGTCCGGCGTGGGAATGCCGAGCAGACTAAATGACAGTGAGATGCTCCTGCTCCTCCGTCTCCATGGGAAAAATGGAGGGGGAAAAAAAGAAGTATTCCCGATAGATATGGCCCAGCTCCGGTCCAGCAAAGACTCCCGCCCCGCCCTGGCCCTTGCAACCGCACGCGCACCTTCCCAAGTCGCACCTTCTCTCCCAAGCCGGAGATTCTTCCCGCCCAAGCCGCTCCTTCCCCCGCCCTCTCCACGAGCGCCCAGCCTGTCACAGACTCTCTCATCCAGGACTACCGCCCGCTCTCCTCGCCCGACACCCCCCTCCCATCCTCCCCATCGCCATCATGATGCAACGTCACGCTGTTGAACTCCTCGAACGGATCCACGCCAGCGTTTTCACCCATCGGCGTCGCCAGCCCGCTATCCAGGGGCACGCCCTTGACGCCGCCCAGGCCGAGAATCGCCGCGGTCGCGGCGCCGCTGCCGGGCTTCAGCTTGCTCGGCGGCACGGTGCCCAGGTCGACCGAGTGCGACTCCTTGACGGTGCGGAAGTTGACGGCGTCGGCGCCGCCTGCGACGCGGCCTTGGTGTGGGATCATGGGCGGCTTGCTGTGCCGGAGGAGCGCCCAGGAGGTGGTGCGGAAGAAGGGGTGGAGCTTGACGTCGGCGGCGCCGGCGCGTGAGCCGAGACGGCGGAGTTCGTCTTTGATGAGGAGTTTGCGGATGAGGGATTTGCAGAGGCTAGGGGAGGGTGTGGGTCAGCATAGTGCCTTCGTTGTTTTTGGGCAGGTGGGTAGGAGGAAAGAAAGAAAGAAAAGAGGGGCTGGGGAAAGGTCTTAAGGAGTAGGAAAGGGGCCTTACTTCGAGACTTGCGGCGCCCCGCCACCTTCGGGGAAGGGCACTTCATCCCGGAGGATATTCGCAAACGTCGCATTGCGGTTCTTGCCCTTGAACGGCGTGGTGCCGAAGAGCATCTCGTAGATCAGGATGCCCAGCGTCCACCAGTCGACGGCGCTCGTGTGGCCGCAGCCCTTGATGACCTCGGGCGCGATGTACTCCTCGGTGCCGACGAAGGAGTTGGTGCGGAAGTCGGCGATGCAGGATTTGGTGTCGATGGTGGGGAGGGAGGTCGGGGTGGCGCCGCGGGAGGAGAGGATCATGGTGGGAACACCGCCGGGCTCAGATTGTTTGGAGAGATCGAAGTCCGAGAGCATGATGTGGCCGGATTGGTGGAGGAGGATGTCTGAGAGGATTTCGTTAGTATTAGAATACAGGGAAAAGGTGTTGGAGAGAAAGATGTCGCGTACTTTCTGGCTTGAGATCTCGGTAGATGAAGCCCATCAAATGCAAGTACTCGAGGGCGGCAGTCACTTCGGCGGCGTAGAATCGAGCAGCATCCTCATCCACGCACTTGTTGGGTCGGGTTTGCAAGGCTCGGAAAAACTCGCCACCGCTGCAATATTCCATGCAGAGATAGAGATGGTCCTCGGACTGAAACGAGTGATACAGTGTTACGATAAACGGGTGGTTACTCGTGGCAAGGATTTCTTGTTCGGCCAGGGCGCGCTTGATCTTATTCCGCTTGATCATTTCCTTCTTGCTCAACACTAGCCAGAATCAGCTCTGCCTTGTTTCCAAGAATGACAAACTTGTTGGAAAACTCACCCTTCATGGCATATAACCTGCTCGACTTCTTCTCCCGCACCAAGTACACCTTCCCCACATCCCCCTTGCCAATCAACTTGATCTTATCAAAACTGCCCGGCCCAACCTCAACATTACGCACTTTGATCGAATTCGAGCTATACGTCCTGCGAAAAGCCAGCGAATCTCTTGGCGCCGGCACCGTCAAGCCATGCACCGGCGGCACCGCCAGCTGGTTCGCCACCGGCGCCGTCTCCACCATGCTCAGCGTCGACGTGTTCGCGTGCTGCACCAAGATCGGCTCCTTGCCCAGCTCCGCCGTCGACGGGCGCTCGGGGTCTGCCTTGGCCCCATTACTGCCGAACAAGCCCTGCGCGTTCGGCGCCGACGCGACGCGCCGCAGCTTGCGCGCAATCTCTTCCTTGGGCGCGCTGGTGGCGTTGTCGGTGGTGGGCGAGCCGTTGACGGTGGCGCCCTTTGCGGTCAACGTCTTGGGCGTGTCGGGTGGGGAAGGTGGCACGCTGCCGTCATTGTGGTGTCTTATCGCGGGCGGGCCCTGGTGGATGAAGTAGGGGTTGGCGTGCGCGGTGGGGGACATGCCTTCGTCGAGCGGGTTGCCCTCGCTGGCGGTGGTGTTGGTCCGGTTGCGACTGATGTGCGGTAGGAAGCGTGACTGGCGGAAGGTGGACTGCTTCTCGGGGCGGGGGCTGCTGTTGGCGCCATCGCTTTGTTGTCGGGGGTCCTTGACGGCGTCTTTGGTGTCGTTGCTGGAATTGATGCGGAAGAAGTTCTTGATCTTCTGCGAGACTTGGGTGTTGGAGGTGTTGATTTGCTTATTGGTGAGGGCAATGCCCGTGAAATGCCGCTTCTCGGACGGCATCGTCGCCGAGTTCGTCGGGGCGGAATGGAAAAGTTGCGTCATTGGGAGGGTGGAGAGGGATTGAGGTGTCGGGAAGGTGGATTTGTAATGCCAAGGACACGGTCAAGTTGGAAGCGGGAGAGGTGCAAAGCCGAGGCTGGTGTAAGACGGCCGCGATACAGGCCAAGTAATGACGGCGGGCGGCTCAATTGCAGCTTGCAAGGGGCCTCGGGGAGTGCGTGAATGTGGTCCTTTAGCACAAAGGTGTTCCAATGTACTTTTCAGAGTTCTTTGACCGGACAAATGCAGGAGTTGGGAGACGATGCACAGCGATGGAACGACCAGAACGAAGGACAATGGCAGTCCAGGCAGAATGATCTGGGTGAGAAGCCAGATCACAGAGCCATGTCCGAAGGGGTGAGATGTGGGTGGAGCGAGCGGTAGGTAGCTGTTCTGGCAAAAGTCCGAAACGTCAGGGTGGCGCTGTGACGGTGCGATTGGGGGATTCGGGAAAGAATGAGGCTCTCGAGAGGGATGGAGTGTGTGAGATTTGAGCGTGGGACAAAAAAAATTGGGGATGAGGTTGGGAGAAAAGACGTGAGAGGGCGTGGATACCTGGCACACAGGCAAGGAGGGAGGCTCTTGGCCTTTGATTGATCGCAGTGTTCCTGCAACTGAGCGGCGGCCAGACGCAGCCACGACTGAATCCACGCTCTCCACTCCTCGCCCAATCGGGAAGACGGCACTGGCAGCGATGGTGGGGGTGGGCACACGGGGAGAGAATGGCCCTCGCCTGGCCACGCGCTCGGCAAATCCACCAGCTAAGTCATCTAGGTAAGGTAAGGCAGGTAGCATACGATTGTGCTGATCTGCTGCTTGGAAATGCTCATCGTCTCCACATCTCTGCTTGTGTCCGTACCTGTCAGACCGCAATGACGACTTATAGCACCCCAGAGATCCCCTCTGTCATGCTTAAGAATGCGCGGAAGATACGCTGACTTGCTCTCCAACACTATGCTACCTAAAATCCAAAATCCAGGTGTTCAGTGTCTCTCGTCCGAGATACCACCTCGTAAAAGCCACCCTCATAGCCACCTGGGTGCCTGATGCCCCGTGTTTTGCCTCTGCAGTGCACGCGATCACGACGAAACACACAAGATGACGTTGGACCAAGCTTCCCGGCAGCAATCGGATCCTCTCTCTGATCAGTCCGATCAAGCCGTACCCCTGAGTCCGTCTGCTTTCTTAGAAATCCAACAATAGACGCTGCATTCGGCCCGCCACGGAGCCATGGTACGCGGCCTTGGCCGTTTGGAACGGGAGGAACCATATTTCCAATCCTGAGGCGGTGCATGGGCATGCAGTCATGCGGATAGTGTGGCGCCACTGCACTTTCTCTCCGTCCCATCATTGGGGTTCCTGGTCTCTTTTGCAGCAGCGTAAGACTCGATTACTAAGTGGCAAAAAAGTGCTGGAAGGCGTGGTGGTTTGGGATTTTTTGAGCGGCTAACCTCATCCGATACCAACCTTCGCACAAGCAACATCAACCCACCTTCATGTTCATCTACAATGCTCAACAGCTTCTCAGGCAAGGCTCACACTTACGACAACATCGCAAAGTTGGACAATGTTTTTCGCATCTATCTCATGCACCTCACTGTAACTACATGAGGTAAATCTGCCGTTCCTATCAATCATATCTCTCAGCCTCACTTCCAGTTCCCTATCCATATGATCCTATGCATATTTCTGGAGACCATGCTGTGCCGTATACTGCCATCCGTTGGCGCTTCTCCCATAGTAGCCCAAGAGCAGAGATAACTGCAAATACATCATCACTGCAGCTGACGGCCTCGATGGCCAACCCCATTCAAAACGGCAAGCTGCCGTGTCGACGGCGAAAATGAGCGGCAGAGGAATTCTCCGCAAATGCTGTCGAAAGGCCTTCTGGCCAAGCTGAAATCATACCTCGGTAAGAACAATGGCAGTAATGGAAGCCGGCGAATAGTATATCGATGTAATTCGACACAACGTCGACGTCTTCTTCCCTAACTTGTTGCTTGCAATCAATCCACGGACATCATCTCAGGCCTCACGCATCGTGGTACCCTCCCTTCTCGAACGGTTTCAGCTCATGCGCCTGTTCGCCCTTGGGGCGCGACAAGAACTTCTTCAGCTCCTCACGCCGCTTCTTGCGTTCGGGTGTCGTGCTCGCACCCATCTCCGGGCTACCCGGATTGGCATCGTCGGGCTCCATGATGATCGGCTCGCTCTTCTTGACACCAAGATGGCTGGCAAGACGGTCGAGCCGGCTTTTCGTGGGCGAGCGGCCAGCCTTGGTCGGCGAGGACTTGGGTGACTTGGCTTGCCAGACGGGCTGCTTCATGGGTGACTCGTAGTGCTTCGGCGGAGGGGTAGGTGCTCGCTCTGGTTCGTAGCGAATAGGTTCGGCGGGTAACGGTGTGAGAGCGACGTTCTGGTTCATTGCTTCGTCTGTGGGGGCGCTGTAAGCTGCACGATCGGAAGGGCCATCGTGTTGTGGCAGACCATGGCTCCAGTTGAACGCTGCGGATTGGCCTCGACGATTCACAGGTAAAGAGATATTTCGGCTGCGGTTCTCTCCAAGGCTACCGCCTGGCGACATCATGCCTTGACCAATCGAGGTAATGCGGGCGGGGATAGGCCCCATTGCTGGTGCGGGCTTGTCAGCCTTGTCGTTTCTCTCAAGGCTCTGAATCTGATTACCCGAAAATTGACGTGTCAGAGGAGCGCCAAACTGGACCGAAGGGGGTCTCGTGGCTGCTTGGTCCACCTCTGCTTTGCTCTGTGTAGTCGAAGAAGACATCGTGTTTTCCTTGAGTTCAACTACTCGACCGGAGCCGCTGTTGTCAGGCAACGCATCGTCCTTGGTATCCTCCACAACTTCCTCTGTACCCTGTACGCGAGCGATCATGGAAGCACTGCGTAAGTCTGCAAAATGCTGCAATCCGGCAATGTATCCTTCCAAGACATCTCCATATTCGTCCTTGTCCAACGGCAACCGATGCAAGCCTGCATGGTAGCCCTCACGGTAGCGGTCCGAAAAGCCTCTCGGCTTGGACTCTCCCGCATCTTCGCTTGCCACGGCTCGGATGGTGGGAATCACGTCGAATGCTCTGCGAGAGGAAGCTTCACCAACTTTGCCAGGATCCGACGTGGCACTGGGGAAGCGTGCCTTGGGGCTCATGTTGTTCTCCGTGCGATCGGGAATGGGGTCACAGGCAGCATTCCACGAAGACATTCTGAAGTTGTTCGGCACTGGCGATGCTGGTGCTTCCGAACTGCGACGATCAACATGACGGGTTAGTGGAGCTGGCGACGGCCGATTGGGTGTGACTGGGGGAGCCAACAAGCCTGAGTCGGATTTCTCTCGAGAGCGCATGTTCCTGGTCGAGTGCTCCAAGGGGTTGATGGGGAAGAAATCTGCCGTCGAAACACTGGATAGGCTTATCCTGTGTTTCAGATCGCTGTTCTTGGACGCAGAAGAAATTTCAGGAGACATGCTGTCTTTCACGCCGCTCTGCCAGTCGTAGTCTTTTCCCAGAGCCTCTTTAGGACACGGCGATGGCTCAGATCCGCGGACAATGAAGGGAGTGGTGTGCTCTGAATCTTCACTTGCGCTCATCGGCTTGTAGCTCGGACTAACAACGTTTGGTTAGCAAGCTAAAAAAGGTATAAGGATAGTTTGCATTGTTAGGCAAAGTACCTGGTTGGATCAAGTGAAGACTTTTGACTGTGCACACCGCCTTGCTGCATGTTCTGCTGTGGGTTCTTGATAGCAACTGCATGGGAGCGGCGAGGCCCATGAGAAACCTGCCTTGACACTGAAGCTTGTCTCCCACCCTGCTCAGCCAAACTCGCTCCGTCCACCGAAGCCGATGTTGCGGCCGATGGTGCAGCTGTATGTTCGCCAACTAATCCCGGAGTAGATGCAGAGAATTGCCTGAAGTGGTTTGGAGGATTATGTGGTACCAGAAAGGACGTTGAGGAGGGATCAGCCAGCTCCAGTTGTGGCTGAGCTTGAGCTTGCGACATAGAGTACGAAGGTGGCGCTTGCAAGTACTGCAGATTGCCAAAAGGGCCACTAGCCTGCATTGGCTGGCTGAAGAAGGGCATCTGTTGTGGGCCGGGGAAAGGGGGACGTGGCGCCTTTGCCAATGGTTGTCCCAAATTCGACTGGATCTTGTCCGGTGGAGTGGAAGTCTTTGATTCTTCAGACTCCTTGATCTTCTTCAGACTTCTGCGGATCTCATCGAGACGGTTTGTCAGGGAGACTTTGCGTGAAACGAGAGCAGCACGCTGGGTAGCATTCAATACCCCCTGGTGTATAACACCAGCTTGGTCGACATGTCTGTATTCTTCGTTGAGCTTCGTCTGTTCTCGTTCAAGCGCCTGAATCTGCTGTCCTGCTGTGAGAGTCATGACATTCCCCGCAATACCTTGAACAGGTGTCACGGCCATTGGCTGTTGTTGCGTGGTGGCGATGGGCGCTCCGGGGCCAGGATTCCAGGCTGCAGGCATTTGAGCAATTTGGTCGTTGTTAACATAATTTGCCAGGCCGCCGTACGGCACAGGCATGAGGGGTACATATTGGCCGTCCGATGTGAATCCTACAAAAGGAGCGAAGGGGGCCGTACCGTTCGTCGGTTGAGGTCTTGCAGGAATCATGGGCGCCGGGATGAAGGATTGTCCTTCGAAGGGACCGACATTTGGAAAACCTTGTTTGTTAGGCTGGGTGAATCCGAAGCGTGGACTGCAAAGGGGAGTGATGTCGCTGGGCACAATCTTACCACCAGCAGTAACGCGAAGTCCGGGAGGTGAGCCATGCTCTTTCAAAAGCCGCTCAGCTTTGCCGCGCTTGATTGACGGAGTCGGCGAGTATTTGGCATTGCCTAACCTGCCATTTTGGATTCTGCTGATGTGAGGTGCTTCGGTGCGGGTATTTTCTTGTCTCAGCGAGTTCCGCGATGTGAAGGACGAGGAGCTTCGAAGTACATGCTCTGATTCAAGCTCTTGGATTAGCCAGTTAAGAATCGACAGGCTCTTATCCTCTCGCCTCAAATATCGTTGCCAAAGAGATGGCTGCTGAGCCAAAGCTTTGGGATTGCTTTGGCCTGACATCTTTGGGGTGGTGAATCAAAAGGTGTAGAGGGATATCGAGAGGGAGGAGGGCAGCGGGTTAAATATTGTTCGAGCGAGCACGGCGAAAGTGAAGAACAGCATAGGTATTACGCCGTCACGTGTCCATTTGTTGTGATATGAGGAAATGAAAGGGGGGGCTTAGAGTGTGGGGAAAGTGAAGAACAAGTTGAGTCACCTTTGACAACGTCTTCTTTCACAGCCTTCTCCAAGGCGATGGTGGACTCTGATGCAGAGTTGCGCAGACGACGCAGCTCTGCAATTTCGTATGCGGGCGCCATCGGCCGGGATCGTGATTCTTACTCGAGGTCAAGATACTTGATTCAGCTATGCAGGCAGCAAGGTGAAAAGGGGCGATGTCGTAGATCTAAAAAGATTGGCAGTCAATTGGCATAAGCGAGCAATGGATGAACTCGATGGAGCCTGCCAAGACGTACGTTGGTTATTACAAGCTACTCTTGAGACCAAAAACGCCCTCTATCAGTATTGCTTTGCACCAGCAAACGAAAGACAAAGACGTGAGAAGCCGTAAACGCCTGGATGATGCCGGTGCAGCAAGAGTAACAGCAACGCTGAATGTGAAATGGAGTGGAATGACTGTGACGGATTGCAATGGGTTGAAGAGTAGAAGAGATTTGGAAACCAGGGAGAAGAAGTCGACATGATGCATGACCGGTCCTTCCGCCCTGTTGAAGCTTTCAACGAACACAGTGGCAGTGTACCTACATTGTTACTTCCACGGGTTCAGCGAAAAAGCAAGGTCCATTTGCTGAGGTAGTTGCTCGATAGCTATCTATGAGCTAGCAAGGGGCGACGAATGCGTGCCGCGGTTGTCCTGCCTTCCTGCCATCGCGTCTACCTAGCACGAGCAACCACTATCAAGAGCCCTTTCCTCATTCGCGAGATCTTCGAAACACAGGCATTCAAAGTTTGCCGGAGTTGTCCCGAATGAGCGCCTTATGTTCAATGCACCATCAGCCAGAGTATCATGCATATTACATTTGAAATCGTTCGCCACACGCCATGCTCGCTGGATAAAGTATGCAATCATTTCGTGAACGCATTATGGATGCTGCGTTCCTTCCACCATTCTTATCTTCGCGATCTGGTAGATCTCGACGGGGCAGGCTCAAAGGCGTCGTCTTCATCAGATATCTCATCCTCGCTCTGAAGGCTGTTACTAGTCATCCTTGATAAGACTTGAGCAGCACTTACCTCCTCTAGCACCTTTCTTGCTCGACCATTCGTCTGACGGGATTGCGCTGGTGTCTGGGCGAAATTCAAGGTAGTCTGTCTACTGGTTGTCGCTCTCGAAGACGTTGCAGCTGCATTTCGAGACGCAACTGTGTTCTTGATCGGTGAAACAGATCGCTCTGGTGCAGATCTGGTTGACTTCCCCTTGGGAGCAGTGTCTTGGCTAACAAATAATGACCTGCCGTGTCCGTTGTCCTCCTCGTCGTCATCGACCATGATTATATCATCATCTTCATCCATTCTTGTGGCAGCTTTGCCTTTCCCGGTACCATTTCTGGCTGTTGTGGCTGTCTTCCGGCCGGTAGCTGCCGATGCACCTCGGCCTCTGCCTCGGCCTCTCCCTCGGCCTCCACGAGTAGATACGGCCTTTGAAGGTCCAGATTCCGAATCGGCTCCATTTTCACCTTCAACATCGGATCGAACCAGGGCACCAGGATCGTCAGACCAGTGGCCATCAAAGTCGCTATCCCAAGTGGCAGGTTTGGGCTTGATCTTGGTCTTCTTCCTAAGCTTCACTTGACCAGATGCAAAGAGCTGCTCCATTTTCGCCTTGTTAGCAGTGATCGCGTCCGCCATTTCTTCTCCATCGACACCATCCGCTTGCAACAAATGCTTAATCTGATGCTTCAGACTTTCATTGACAAACGTCTCGACCGCATGTTTATCATCCTTGTCCACGAATTGGCCCACTGCGTCGCCAAAACTATTTTGTGGCAGAATGGTAAGTGACTGCGCTGTGAGAAATTCTCGGACAAGCTTTTCGACCTTCACATTATCGATGGCCAATTGGGCTAGAACGGACTGCTCTGGCAGATCGGCATCGGCTCTTGTTCTTCGGGTCGCACTAGCTTTCTTACGATAAAACTGGATGACATCGTTCACATTAGCCACCTGGTCCGTGAACCGATTGGAAAAGCGCTGAGGATTCTCGCAGTCAAACTTGCCGCCTTCTGGAGCTGAATATTCCACACGGAGGCGAACAAGAGGTTCCCGTCCTTCATTGCCAACGCCACCCTCTTGTACGGCATTCAAGGAGGCTGTTGCTTCGGCGATTAGTTCCTGAACCACTTCCATCAAGTAGCGCGTGATCTCTGTACGATTGTTTTCTTTCTTTGCAATGGCCTTCATGCGGGGCTCGTCCTGCAGAACAATCTCCCTCAATACAAACGGCCGGACAGTCTTCAATCGAATCGGTTGGGATTTGAAGTCTTTGCCGGTGATACTCAGAATTGTGACGTGTTTGGCGACTGCTTCTCCAGGCATGAGAGATGTCGCAACTGATGAACCCGGCTGAATGACATGAAAACCCGTCTGTGGGTTATATTGAGGCTCAATGAGACATTCGTGCTCGTGGCCCCAGATAACGAGGTCCAGAAATCCAGGCAAAAAACTTTCGGGCAGGTAAGACGTCTCTGTGTGGGCGTGCCGGTTTTGATGGACACTCATCAAATTAAACCATTCGTCTTTCTGCGTTCCTGGTCGGAAAAACTTGACGTTGCCATCTCGAAAGGTTCTGAACAGACGTTCATCTCTGACATTGCTCATGCCATAAAGGGCGAGCTTGGTACGGCCCTTTTGCAAGAGAACGGGCTTGATGACGACGTTGTCTGACTCCGGAGTCCTGCCGTAGTAATTGACGAGACCGGAAATCTGGAGTAAATCTAGAGCTGCCAAGTGACCTTCCTTGAAGCTTTTAGTCCATTTTACATAGCAAGTACAAGTAGTTCAGCTTACTCCTGATGGGTCGTCATGGTTGCCATGAATGGAAAAGACGGGGATAGCAACGTTGATATCTTCATCTTCGTAGTTGACATGATCTAATGCACCTCGAAAGTTTTCAGAAGGATCGCTCAGCATTTCAAGTTCGCAGGGCTTCTCTCCATAGCAATTCATGCGCAGTATTCGCATGACTTCATACATTGCTTTCCGTGAAGGTTTGTTGTCATGGAATAGATCACCAGCGAGCAGAACCATGTCGACATCATGCTCTTTGGCTAAGGACATGATCTCCTCGAATGTCTTCCAGCTGTCGTCGCCACGCTTAGTGTCGCGTTCATTATAACCAACATGGTTGTCGGTAGACACGAGAATGCGAATGGTATCTGCGTCTATTTGAGGCCTGTGAGCTTCAATCTACGTTCTGAGTTTACATAGCTCGCGTGCTTACCGTATGCAGAAGACATGACGGACCAGTAGAAGAAGTCAAATTAAGTGTCAAAGAAAGTGGAGGAGTAAAGAAGCTTTTGAGGTGGGTGGAGGAAGAAATAGCATCGTGAGCCCAAGGAACTTCCTTCAAATCTGAATCCTTACGATAACGAGAGCTGCCATAGTGACACGACCCACTAGTACCGCGAAAAATCGTGACTGTTGCCTGCTTCTGACGCGCCACGACGCGGCAGAGGACTATGTCACGTGGGCTGATCCCCGGCCATCACGTACTCCGGAAACGTCCTCCAGTAATGGCCAGCATTGAGAACACTAAACCCAGAACATGTTCCCCACGAGAGTGCTTTGCAAACGATCGGTTTGGAAAGGTGACTTCTGATCCCAATGCTTCTCGAACAATGTGCTGATCGACCTAGGTCCACATATCGTCCCGTGAGCCCGAAAGCGATATGCCATCTACTATCTGTTACTCACAACTATCATATTTAGTCTTCCAATTGTCCGTCCTAAACCAGGAGAGCGGGTAATCCCAATCAAAACCCAACAGCGCTCGGCCACGATACTACCCAATTTCGTCGGCCTGAAATTTCAGATTCACAATGGAAAGACTTATCAGGAGGTAACAATCACTGAGGATATGGTGGGACATAAGCTCGGAGAATTCGCGCCGTCAGTACTCAAGATTGTATGGATTACATTTGATTCAAGCTAACAAGAATTTACAGCACAAGGCAACCTTTCTCGTACAAGCATACGAAGAATAGATAGAGCATCTTTGGACTTTGATATGTATTGGACGGCGTTCTTGAGGCGAACACTGTAGATTTATTACACCAAGTATCATGCCATCTAAGTCATGTGGACCAAGTCAAATGGTCCTCACAAATGAGCGAAGCTCGTACATAAAATAGCCGCAGCAACGCCATCTAAATGCTTCAGGCCCATCCTCCCAAGCCGCGGGAGCAGCTGTTCCATTTCCAATAACGCCATCTCCATGAACCACTTCCCATTATTCCCAACCCTTCTCCCCTACCCCACCACCTCTTCACCGATAAAACTCCCCTCTCCGCACATTAACCCCATACTCCCCCACCGCCATCCCCAAATCCTCCATCGTCAACACCGTCCTTC
>JAGFVP010000476.1:0-14159 GCA_021031095.1 Bathelium albidoporum
GGATGAGGGGGAGGGGGAGCAGGAGGGAATGGCGTATAATGAATTAATAGAGGGATGTGATGTGTCGCTGGAGGGCGACCCGTCGTGGGATGGTCACGAGTATCTTGCTCAAGGCACGGTAGGAGCGGTCGTGCTTGACAGCAGCGGCACTCTCTGTGTAGCAACGTCAACTGGTGGGATAACGAACAAGCTGCCTGGGAGAATCGGGGATACGCCGACGCTCGGAGCTGGCTTCTGGGCAGAAGAATGGAATGACGAAGTCGGTCGCAGAAGAGCGGCTGCCATGTCAGGCACGGGTAACGGCGATTCCTTCCTACGCTTGAATGCCGTCAGAACTGCTTCTGCTATCGCTCGATATTCCGAACAGCCTTTGCAAGCAGCAGTCACGCAAGTTGCGGGTCCAGATGGCGATCTGCAAAAGTCGGCTGAGGATAGATGGTTGAAATCCGGAGAGGGCGAAGGTGGTATGATTGGTATAGAGCTAAACGATCGAAAGGGAAGCGTTGTTTTTGACTTTAATTGTGGAGGCATGTTTAGGGCGTGGATCGACGACGAGGGTCAGTGCAGATGCATGGTATTTAGAGACGAATACGAGACCTGAACGAACCTAGCTGGATTTGAGCTTTCGAATGCTAAACTAATGCTTATGCGATAATGCTATTAGATACATTAAGACTATGACTAATCGTGTACTTTTTGAAGACAAAACGCTGCAAGCCGTGTGCTGTGAAGGGTATCTTGATTTTGTACTCATAACCACCGTTGATGCTGTGTATGTCCGAGACTGTTTACGTTTCCTGATGCAATTTTTTTTTTTTTTTTTGGGAGATTCACGCTTCCTGATCGATGCGACGGGACAGAGGCCGTCATCAATGTCCGTCCAGTCGCTTCTCACGAGTACGGTCCAAGATTCCTATCGTACCCTCTTCCAGATCCTTCTTGGCGGTCTGCTTCTTGGATTTTCCGAAGAGTCCAGTTTTCAACCATTTGCCTTTGGTGCCCTTTGCTGCTCGCCTTCTCTTGATCCTCGGATAGTTTACTGGGCTTTCCGGTCCTTCGAATATGGCCAGGTCGTATATCAGACTTCCGAATAAACCGCCACAGACCGCAGCAGTCCATGCTTCAGCCCACCAACCACGCTCCCACATATCAGATCCATAACCGACAATCCATGGAACAAGGCGCGTCGCCAAGTCTTTTGCAGGATTCGTTTGTGGTCCAGTATTGTATCCGAGCGTCGATGCCATGGCAAAGCCGATCAAAGCAATAATGAATGCGTGCATACCGGCACCAGGAGGCGCGTTAGTGTCGTCTCCGAGAGCAAGGATTGTTCCCAGCCTGTTCAAGAGCAAATGTCAGCACTACAAGAACACAGTACTTGATGAGATGGAATACCTACATGACTGCGGCTGACGTGAAGTCGGTAAAGAAAGCCGTGACTGGAGTTGCAAACGACGCTGGCAACGTGAAAAATGCGGTACCAGTGTCAGATGTAGCATTGCCGGTCGTTTTATGCGGATCCAAAGCAAGGATGGCGTCTTTGTAAATGCCGTATACGATGAAAACTGCAGTGATTGCACCGACGCACTGGGCAGCGATGTAGATGACGCACTTGCGAAATGGGAAGCCCCGAAAGACAGTTAGAGAAATCGACACCATTGGATTGCCTGGCTCCGAATGAGTAATTAGATTGGGATTAGCTTTGGACTGAACTTACAATGAGCTCCGGATATACCACCCGCAATATAGATGGCCATCATTGTTCCAATTCCCCACATAGCTGCAGACTGCGTAAAGCCTCCATCCTGAGACTTGGAAGTCTTCACCTGGAGATTGCCTGCTACACCCATGAGGATGGCAACCATGGTTGCAAGCCATCTGGACTTCGTTAGCTTATCTTCACATTGTGCGAAGGCTAAAATTTATCTCACTCTGCCAAGGGTTCCCGAATCATTCGACGGATATGGAACCAGTAATTAGGAATCTCCTCCTTGTCCTCTTCATCCGTGTCAGCCTCATCGGTCAAGGTCTCCTGGCTGTCGTTGGCAGCACTAGTCAGTTCACCGGGACCGGTCAATGTGTCTGCAAAGTGCTCGACAAAATTGGCATGACCCTCCTCGTCTTCATCTGCCTGTTCCCTTGCCTTTGTTGCTGGTCCGCCGGGCACTTCGCCCTGTGGCTGACCTCTTACAGGAGAGCCATGATGACCTCCAGGCCCGCCACCGACCTGTTGAATCAATTAGGCCGAGTATATCATGCAGGTTGTTCGCGAGAATGCCCATACCTGACCCTGTGGATGCCCACGTTTGCTTCCTCTGGTAGCACCACTTCGCTTCACCGACCGACCACGTTTCCCCCTGCGACTTACATGAGGAAACGGTTTTGCTAAGCCCCACTGGGGCTGCGGTCTTGCATCCGTTTCCTCACCGAAGTGGCGATAGTCCGGATCTCTGTATGCTTTGTACTGGTCCGACGGAGGAGGGCCCCTAGGACCAGCAAGAGAGTATTCCGGACGCTTGCTTTGGCCGCCAATGTTGGACTGTCCTGCACTGGGATCAAAGTCGACCGCGTCGTAGTCTTGCGGATGGCCTGCGCCTGCTCCACCTCTCGGCCCCTGACTATTTTGCTGGTCCACAATATGTTGAAGACTATCCTCCAACTTCTTTTGCCGCTCCAAGACTTCTTGGACAGCATGGTGGTCAGCTAGATCGTTCTGAAGCGCAGCTCCTTTCCCATTGTTGAGCATGGGAGTCACATCGTGAAATGCAGCATTGTGAAAGTTTCGATTCGAAAACTGTCGGAAAGGAGCGCTTTGATATCTGGCAA
This sequence comes from Bathelium albidoporum, assembly GCA_021031095.1. Lineage (NCBI taxonomy): Eukaryota > Fungi > Ascomycota > Dothideomycetes > Trypetheliales > Trypetheliaceae > Bathelium > Bathelium albidoporum. The sequence goes on from JAGFVP010000476.1 coordinate 2,827, forward strand.
ACGTCTCATTCGGATTTGGGTCTGAGAGCGTGGCTCTGTGTACTGCACCGCCATGGCTTTTTCTCCTGTTCGATTGGTCCCCCATGATGATTCGGATAGCAGGTTCGATAATAAAGAGCGTACAATAAGAAGAAAAAAGAAGGTAACTTTGGAACGTAGTAAAAGAAAAGGAGTCTTGGGACCCAAAGTCGGAGGAGAACGCGTCCGCAAGTTACCGTAGACATTTACCAGGCTCACATCACCGATGAGATTGTGTGGCACAGCTACACGGATCTCATGTCCTTACCTCAAATCGAGTATCAACAGGGGTACCCTTTAGTTGCTTCACGTCCCAATGGGAAGACGTGGATATAGGACAACGGTAATAGCGCCGTTTTGCCATGCTGTTGTCAAATGCCATGCTGTCGCCAAAGACGAGCAGGCCTTAAAATTAAGCATAAGCCTAGAACAACAAATCCTCAGAAGCTGATTGCTCACTATTTTTGCAAAATAGTAGATCATTGCTAACAAAGGAGAAGATGGAATTGTAGAGCCGCCGGAAAAAGAGTTACCGACGAGCATTGACGATCGTTCTGGTCCAAGCGAAATAACAAAAGGTACTCGACAAGTCAAACTAAGGCTGGGAGCATTAAACGGCTTAGAACCGCAGTGTTGTGATTGGTTTCTCTTGACGGGCGACCTACCTAAACAGCGGGAACGAAGCCGTTGAAAGCAGACAAGTCCGTTAGCGCTTTTGAATCTGGTGTGCCTGAGCAGCCTTATTGGTGATTATGTGGAGAACGTCTTGCCCCTTGAAACTCCCGACGCGTGTTCAGATTGTTTAGTTATTGAGACCTGTCTGTGGCCTGTACAGCTTGGAACTTCTTCACCCTCAACACAATGACTGAAATCAGAACTTCGCCAATTGAGCTTGGCTAATTTCCTCTCCTTCGAGGCTGTAGAGTGACAGAAATCGATCGAACGTCGCTCTGGCGATGGAGGGCAGAAGAAAGCCACTGAAGCCCAAGCGCTGTGCTTTCAGGGATGGCGGCATCGAGCTAGTACACTGCCATCTAGTGCAGATCCTGCAAATCTCGGGTCCTTGTCAACTGCTTCCGGACATGACTGACGCAAAAGGGCAAAACTTGGCAGAGACTCTGGACATTCTGCAAGGTGACGTTGGTTTGCTTACACCGAGCACAAGGTCGTTGGCGCGAACTCCACCACATGCATGGCCAAAGCGTCAAAACAATCCAAGAATACTCTTGCACTTGGGCCACCCGACAAGTCATAATGATGCAAACGAGATCGAGGCTCCGTTATACCTGGATAATGGAGCTCTATTTTCCATAGTATTAATTATACTAGGAATAGCAAGGGTCGTTGCATGCTTCGATCCCCCTTGGTGCAAATCTACTATCACCATGCAAGACATGACGCTACCGACTTCAAGTAAGCAAAAATAATGCAATGATTAAGATGATACAAGAATCTTGCTCTATGAGCACAGGTTAGAAACAATGACCAACGACATGGAGCTTGTGGAATAGCAAACGCCTGCCTCATGATGTTGCAAGAAGTCCTCCCAAATATCAAATCCGCATAAGTCATCATCACGTATATCCAATGGAGGAAAAGCCACGATACGCTTAAACCTCGACCACTACAAATGAGCAGAGGCAGGAGCGATATCCTTGGGTGCGAGCTTAACATCGTACTCGAGCTCAAGCGAAGCCTTGGAATCTCCTTTGAGAGGTTTGAAATCGACAACCAGATCTGGCTTGACGGCAAACACGGTATCAGTCTCCAAGTAAGGGTCGTCTTTGGGGAAGATTTGTGTCGTGACGGGCTTGTACGAATCGTGGCTGATCATGAGATGGATGTGTGCAGGACGCATTGGATGCCGGTCGAGTAAATTCAAGAGAGTGAATGCAGGTCCATCGGTAGGGAGCGAGTAAGCGGTTGGGTGCAGGCAGTAGAAGAAGTATTTCCCGTTCTGGTCAGTCCTAAACTTTCCTCTCAAGTTATTGTCGCTCTGATTCTCCGGGTCCTGGAAGTCGTATTTTCCATTTGCCGAAGCTTGCCAGATGTCGAAGACTGCATTGGCAATCGGCTTCTTTGTGATGAGGTCGCTGACAGTGCCGTGCATAAGGGTGACTTGACCATTTTCTGGTAGTTCGTGGATGATGGATTCTCCATTCTTGCGGAACGGGGCATTAGGGCTCCAAAACGGGCCCAAGATGGAGGAAGAGGTTGGAATCTCGTCTGTTTCAAGGGCGAGCTTATTTGCAATTTCATCAACGAGCCTGTAAGGGGCAGTCAGCATGCTTTTCCGAAACATTCAGTTCGTAGGTCAATACGTACGATTCGAGTCCAATCACATCTGATATCCGCTGACCCTCGTTTCTCTTAGAATCGCTAATCTGACCCACTGCATTCAAGAACTGGACACCCGTCATCCACTCATCAGTCGTCAGCTCGACCTCACGTGCAAAGTCGTGCACATGTCTGATCAGGGACGACAGGACGAATCTCGCCCGGTCGGGAGTCTTGGGGCCAATGGCATTGAGGACGTTGTTGGTGAAGGTGGGATCGTACTTAGACGTGGTGGAAGGCATGATGACGGCTCGATGGGCTTGGCAGGAAGGATTGCGACGGGAGATGTTCAAAGCTCTGAGACTACGCAGCCGCCGGGCAATTTATGAATAGCCATCAACTTTATACCCAGACAGAGCCGCCGGACAGTATGGCATTATCCGTCTGTTTTTTGCGCCTCCACACGTGGGCGGCAGATCACTCGGCTCTTCCTCCCACACACGATCCACGTTTGAATCATGCCGTTACGCCCTCCCGCAAAGAATGCTCTGAATATCTTCGGCAGCAATGCACGGATCTGCAGAATTGGCGGTGCGATCTGATTCTGACATTTGCATTGCCGCCAATTCGCCCCGGATTTTTGCCCCACCAACTCGGCGGCTAGTTCGGTTCACGCTTCGGCTTGACCCCAGATGAACGCGCGAGCAGTGATGTCGTTCTTTGTCAGTCCCTGTACGCTTCCAGATTAGCAAGACCTCTCTTGCGTTACAAGATCAATTGGTCAGCCTCAAATTCGTACATTGCTGTCAACATTGCTCTTGCTGCGTGAGAGGCCGTCAACATGCTCCACCACTTAATGATAGGGACATGGACGCCACCAGGAGCTATCTTTACAGTGGAGTTCGACGATGTAGCATTGACACTGAAGCTGATCAAGAGGACGAGCATTCCGACAGACGAGCCGATCTCATGGATGACTTTCGATGTCAGTGGGTGAGCTCTACAGTTCAAAAGCGCACTAAGTTAAAAATAGTGGGTACCTGTAGCACGTCAAAAGGAACATCTACGGAGCATCAATGAAGAAGTGGTCAAGCCATGAAGTGATTGAGCCCTCGAAGATATTCCATCGTGCCTCACATCCCATGCAACATGACCGTGAGAATCTCTAATCACGACATCTTGCAAACTCAATACTAAGAATTATGCAGCAAAAGCAGCAAGTCCAGAGACTAAGACGCGAGCCATCTTTGTTCTTGCAGCCAAGAAGCCTCCTTACACTGTCTATGGAAATCCGTTCTACGACCATGCAGGCTTCGGAAATGTCTTTTCAGTAAACGAAAAAGGCGCATTGCAGGAAAACATCCAGAACTATGAGTACAGTCCAAGGTCTGCCATACATGGCATGGTATTTGATCCCACGGAAAGCTACTTGTACTCTGCAGACATGTGGGCCGACAAGATATGGACGCACAAGAAGGATCCAGACACGGGACATTTGACTCTCGTCGACAGCCTTGATGCTCCCGAAGCTGGAGACCACCCACGGTGGGTCGCGATACATCCAAGTGGAAAATATCTCTATGCACTCATGGAGGCAGGGAACAATCTGGCCGAATATGTGATTGACGAACGAAGACACGTCCCAGTGTTCACTCACAATACATACCCGTTGATCCCACCCAGTCTCAATCTCCGCAGCAAAAACTACCGGTCTGATGTTTGTGCCGTATCTCATAGCGGTCGATACCTTTTTGCTACAGCCCGGTCAAATACATTTGATACTACAGGTTACATCTCTGCTTTCAAGCTCGGTCCGGTAGGCCAGATCGAGCGACAGATCTGTATGAACCCCACGCCGACGAGCGGAGGCCACTCAAACGCTGTAAGCCCTTGCGATTGGAGTGACGAGTGGTTAGCTTTGACGGATGACCAGGAAGGTTGGGTAGAGATTTATCGGTGGAAAGACGAGTTTCTTGCAAGAGTGGCGCATTGTGATATCAAGGAGCCGGGTTTTGGCATGAACGCCATCTGGTATGACTAGGTAATCTTGAAAATTTTCTGGAAATATACCAGAAATATGAGCGCCAAACAGTGAAGATAAAAATGCTTCCCCTCGAACGGGACCACAAAGAGCGCGGAATTGATGGCGGAACCTATCGCGCGACGAACCTACCCTACGTCAGACAAAGCTCAACCACTGCCCCGCCACACTTCCCGACCCTCAAGCCGAAACAGATTTGCAGAATTATATTAGATAGGAAACGAAATCAATGCATCTGCGCAACCAACAGTGACTTACATTTTTTCGCTTCCTCGGCAGTAGGCATCAGGAAAAGATTACTCAACAAGTCCAATTGCTCAAGTCGAATGTCCCTGCTATAGCAGCCAGTGCACTGTTTAAAACTCAAATTGTTGTCGGAAGTAACTCATATTCATGAAAAGCCGACAAGAAAAGCCGCTTTAGCCTTTGGATCAGCCGTAGAGCGATGGACAACATGGCACCAACGCCGGGAATCCTCTATGTGAAAATGCAGCCTGCAGCTTCTCTGCCTGCTGACCAATTCCACGATTGGTACAACAACGAGCATGGTCCATTACGCGTCCGACTGCCGTACTGCCAGAATGGCTTCCGCTACCGAGCCGCAGATGGACAGGAGCCGGAGTGGATGGCTGTCTATGATTTTGATAACACGGCAGACTTGGCTAATGAAGAATCGTACACCAAGTTAAGATTACCCGGTGTGGCTAGTCAGAGGGAGTTTGATGTGAAGAGTCATGTGAGTATCGACAGGAGAATGTATGATCTCGTGGAGACGAAACAGAGCCCGAACTTCAAGAGATTAGAAGACGTGAACAGTGCAGGAGAGGGAAACGTCTGTTTTGCTATCGGCTTCACAATTAAGCCGGGGAAGGATATCAAAGAACTAGAGAAGTGGTACAGCCAGGAACACATTCCGTTGCTGGCCAAAGTACCAGGCTGGCGGCGCTCAAGGCGCTTTCTCACGTCCGCGGTCGACGACAGCGGGAAGGCGGAGCATCTGGCCCTACATGACTACGCGCCTCAGAATGGAGTTGGAACGAGTGAAGAGTATAAAGCGGCAACCAATACTCCATGGCGAGAGCAAGTGATGCGAGACCTGGTATATGAAAAAACAAGGCGACAATATAATCTCTACTATAGCTTTGGCCCATGCCCGCGAGATTTGAAATCACTTGTATCAGATTGGTCATATACGGATTCTAAGACGACGACGAGGCCTGCTTCCTCAGGTAAGCGAGGCGTTATCGAGTCCTACATTACCACCAAAGATGGTGTAGACATTCCATATAGGTTGGAGGGATCGGGTGATCCAAATGCGCCACTCATTCTTCTGAGTAATTCGATTCTGGTCGATTGGAGTATATGGGATGACTTTGTTGATGCTTTTTTCTCGGCAGATGGAAATGGAAAATACCGCGTGTTGCGGTACAACACCAGAGGTCGATCAAAGCATTGCGGAGAACAGCCAGTCAGCTTGAACCTTCTGACGTCAGACGTCATAAGCTTGCTTGATGCGCTTCGTGTGCCCAAGGCCGCTGCAACAATGGGCGTTAGCCTTGGAGGTGCAACGACGCTCAATGCAGCCTTGAAGTATCCTGATCGAGTTGCTTCTTTCATTTCATGCGATACCAATGCAAAAGCTCCCTCCTCCAATCCAAAAGCATGGGGAGAGAGGATCGAAGTGGCTGAAAAGGAAGGGGCACAAACACAGTCAGGAGAAAAGGTGGTGGGAGGACAGCTCGCAGAAATGACAGTGAGAAGATGGTTTGTCCAAGAGAGTTACGATGGAGGAGAGACGGAAGCAAAGATAGGGAAGGTCAAGAAAATGGTTCATGAAAACAGTCTTGATGGCTTCAAGAAGGCCGTACAGGCCTTGTACGAATATGACATCAAGAAAGACATGAAAACTGCAAGTGTGAGGGCGGCATTTGTTGTAGGAAGCGGCGACGGGGTCCTGCCCAACACAATGAAGGAAATGTCGGTTGAATATGGCAAAGGCGCAGAATTTGTGATCATTGACGGAGCTGGTCATTTGCCCATGGTGGAAAAACCCAAAGAGGTGGCAAGCTTTGTGGCCAACTTCTTGAGCAAGTAGTCTGGATCAACACGGTAGTCATCAGATTGAGACACAATGCAGCTTTGCGTGCAGTCTTTGCGTGCAAGTTGGAAATTCTCTTTGTTCTCGTGCACCATCCCTATTGCCTCACGGTGTTGCTTTTTCGAAATTAGCCCTATGATGACTGCGCAGCCCTGACGTCTTCTCTTCGGACTTGCAGGATGCTGGAGAGATAGGACCAATCAATATGAATCGTGACCGGGTAAGCATCGAGGAATCGACTTTGTGACACGGACAACCAACAACGAGGAATACCATGAATCCATGGTCTGCAGTCCGATTCAATATAGACTTCCAGAGTGTCGGGTCCAGGACGCTGTGTGGGATTTGGGAATGGCGCGGTCGTGCCTGTTGCCGGCGATCATAAGAAACGTTTGGCCACTCGCTCCGCAGCCTTGCGAGCTTTTCATGTGTCAGCATTAGTTGCAAAAGAGTGGGATGCGGCGTCTTAAGCGGCCGGGCAATGTCTTATCTTAGGGCTTGACTTCGCTTGTCTCGCCGAAAACTGAACAACGGCCGACCAACGTGCACTTGTGCAGACAGCGCAGACACTGCAGCATCGCTACGGCCTGCTTGAGCAGCCCTCGGGGACATTCCCAAGATACGGGGCATCACACCCAGCCAGAGAGGTGTGGTGATGGGATGAGACGAGAGCCTGACCATGGAATGGTCGACCCTTGCGAAACGTTGTCGTCCCCAGCATTGCGGGATATGCTCATTTCACGACATGCTCCCCACCCAGACTCACCAAGTCCAGGGCAGACCTGGTCGAAGTCGAGATCAGCTCGGATGCCTTTCTGCTCCCACGTCGGTACCTGAGCGATCCAGCCCCAAGAATAAACTCCGTGGAGCAGGACCAAAGCTTGTCCGGCATTGCCAAGCCGCCTAGGGACGGATGCATCCTAGCCCCAGGTGGATCGAGCGCGCCGAAGCGCACCAGAAGGACGGCCGACGTTCGCGCAGACTTCTATGCATCTGCTAGCTGCAAACGCCATCGCCGAGGAGGGAGAGCTGCGAGGCGGGCCAACGGGTCGTGGGGATGCCCTGCCCTCTGTCTCTCCCGCGCCGTCTGACTCGCGCCGGAGCGAGCACACACCAAGACCAGCAGCAGCACGAGCGAGCACACCACGGCCAGCAGCAGGTGGCACGGCTTCGGCCATCTGACCGTCGAGGACACGAAGTTGGGGCCGACCGGATCGCAATGCTTTCGCCAGCCCGCCGCGCATTTCGGGCTCAAGCGATCGCCCAGCGTACGAGAGGTTGGCTGTCGCAGCTGGCGGATGGGGGTACAACGGGTACCAGCTGCGCAGGCGTCGAGGCGACTCGGGGAGAAAAGGGAAAGGCGGCCTGCTTGGACCATTCCAAATCCTACGCATCTCTGTGCCGGACGGCGATTGGTGCATTAACCACTGGACGCCACCGGACTACCGTCGAGGGTCGCGCAAGGTCCAGCGGCGCCGCTATCTCGTCCCATCTGCACACTGCGCTCATCGTCTGCTTCACTGATCGGCGAGCGGCGAAGATGACCGATGTAACCTTCGCCTTCTTCCCTCTGCGCGCTGTTGCTGACGGGGTGGGCACGGCGTGGAGCCGAGGGCTTTGCTGCTGCCCTGAAGCCCCAGAGACGCCCATCACCGGTCGATGCGCCAGGGGGACGTGCGGATGGATGCTCTGAATGCGGCGCCGCCAACGCCGCTGGCTGCGAGGGTGGAGAAAGAGGGTGGGTGGCATGTGCGGCCTGGAGTGCTGGCCTCTGGCAGGGGCAGAGAGCATCCATTCGTCTGGCAATTGGCAGCCCGACTCGTTCATCATCCCCTGTAGCGTTATCCTTTCATATCTGCTCCAAGCCACTGCACGCAGACCCTGAGACAGTGCCCGTTTTTCATCGAACGCCGCGGCATGGCTAAAGGGATCCTTGCATACCTTTGCTCCATATCTGCGGTCGAGACACAAGGCATGCCCGCCGTTGACGTTTGTAAACGTCGAATGCCCGCTCTCCCACACCACTACTCAGCCTTTACCTGATTACTTGCTGCACGCTGCTGCAACTCATAGCTTCCTCCTCCACTGTGTTTGCGATTCGATTCTTACCGCAAATACTTGCGTGTCAGGCACGCTTCATGATCAATGGCGTCATCAACACAAACCATGAAACCCACGACCTCCACCGAGGGACCTCGAAAGCGGCGGAGGAGAGCCCCCACGACGGGAGCAACCGAAGACTGTTTCGCCTGTCGCAAGAGAGGAGCCAAGTGTGATCGAAGACGACCGTACTGCACCCAATGTATCGAGCAGGGTAAGGACTGCTCGGGCTATAAGACCACCCTCACGTGGGGTGTTGGCGTCGCCAGTCGAGGAAAACTGCGCGGCCTCTCGTTGCCAGTTGCCAAGAAGCCCTCTCCCACTTCCACCCCGACCTCGAGTCCAGTTGACACTCGAGATGCGCCCTCCTCAAGTAAAAAGCCCGTCGCCAAGGTCTCCGCCGAAGCAAGAGGGTTGACCATTGACACGCGAACCATTCCCACGTCTGTTCCGACGTCGACTCCCAACTCAGCACCTCCGTATCCCCCGCAGTACAATTTCGTCCATTCGAATCCAAGCCCAACTCATCCAATTCCAATCCCAACCTCCGCGGGGCCCCAACAGGGCTGGCAGATTCCCGGATTTTCCTCGCATCTTGCAAACTACAGCCCCTCGCACGAGCCTCCTAAACGCCGTCAACCTCTTCACCATCCTTCTCTCCATAGTCTCTCGACGTCTTTCTCGCCCGCCTACGATGATCCTCCGCTGTCAGCCTCAACAGGCTCGCTCAGTGCCTATACCGACAGTAATTATGGATCTCCCATTGACTATCCACACACACCAAGCGACGTGCCATTTGTCGATTCGATGCTCAACGTGACCTCAAATCCGTATGCGCACCAAACAAGTTCTATGGACTCGAACGAGAGCCTCTCATTCAGTGACGGCCCTCCAGTGTCCTTTGCAGAACAGCTGCATGCGGCAGCTGCCCACATTCCTGCAACGCAACCATTGCAAGAGTTTTCGGACAATGCAACCAGTCATATGCATCCCGGATCGGTTGGCGGGACGAGTCTGTCGGATTTGCTCTATGGCCCTGATGTGAACGGCATGCAGATGAGTACGGATGGTCTCAATCCTGGTTTCTTCGACCCCAATGATGTTGACGAGAACCAGAAACAAGAGGATGGAGTGAATTTCTCTGAAAATTCCATGTCCATGATCCCACGTAGCGCTATTCCCTCGAATCCTTACCACCTGTCTCCCCGGACGCAGTTTCTGCTGGATTACTACGACAAGCACATTTGTTCAGTTCTGGTTGCTTTCGATGGGCTGGATAACCCCTACCGTTCGCATGTCCTGCATCTTGCCATGACGAACGAGGGCCTGCAGAATGCCATATCGGCACTGGTAGTGAACAACATCCGTATGCGCGGCGGCAAAGAGACGCCTTTGCTCGGCTTCGATCAAGGAATCAACTTTCCAGCCCCGCAAGAGCCATCCAGATTTGCGGCCCAAGAAAACCGTGAGCTGCACGGAGAGCCTACACACGAAGAATTGCACTACAAAGCTGCCTCTATCAATATGCTCAATGCTCAACTTGCCAACCCATCCCAAGCGAAGGACGATGCAGTTCTGGCCACCCTTCTGATACTATGTCTCTTCCACGTATCCGATAGCGGCTTCTCCAAGTTCAAGACGCAACTTGCAGGGGTTCAGAAACTTCTAAGCATGCGTGAGAGCGGTCTGCAATCAAATTTCATTGGCTGGATTGAAATGTTTTTTGCCTGGTTTGACGTTATGACATCAACGGTCAACGATCGAGAGACGCAGATCCAAAGCGCAAGCCTCGACATGCTTGACTATTCTCAAAATCTGGGATCACTTGAGCACCTCTCTGGCTGCGAAGGCCGACTCTTCAAGCTCATTGCGAGACTTGGAAGGCTCAACTTGCTCAGCCAAAACAGACCCGTCCGCATCGAAGAAATCAACGAACGAACACCACTACCCACTCCGGCACCCATAACGCCGAAAAAGGACAAGAAAGAAGCAGCGGACTACTACAGCCTCAACTTTGACCGTCTTGACGGCAACGGCTGGGGCTCGCCCATGTCCTCACCCACCTCCGAGCTCCCCCTTTCTACCACGCCTCCATCCGACCGCAACGCCTCCACTCCCACCCCAACCGCCCACCCCCATCCCGACAACCGCCACGAATTCTGGCGCGAGTGGCACGACATCCGCTCGCGCCTGCAATCCTGGTCTCTCGACAGCACCACCATCCCCGCCGCCGACGCCCCCTACTCCAGCAGCATCGGCAGCGCCAGCACGAACCACACCAGCGCCAGCCACAGCGGCAACAGCAGCGGCGCCACGCCCTCGCCCTCGCAGCGCGCCATCCTCTCCATCAACGAATCCTTCCGGCTCGCCGCGCTGCTCTACACCGAGCGGCTCGCGTACCCCTCGCTGCCCTCGTCCGCGCCCAACTTCGCCCGCCTCGTGCACGACGCGCTCGGCCACATCGCGACCATCGACGCGCGCTCCTGCGTGCTCAAGTTCCTGCTGTGGCCGCTGTTCATCGTCGGGACCGAGTGCGTGACCGAGGCGCAGCGCCAGCTCGTGCGCGACCGCTGCGTCGAGATCCAGCAGGAGAGCGGCTTCTTCAACAACCTCAGCGGCCTCGAGGTGCTGGAGCGCGTGTGGGCCGAGGACGACGTGCGCAGCGCGGTCGGCGCCGGCGTGGACGGCGTCGTCGACGCGGGCGCGGACGGCGCAGGCGGGCTGTTCGAGGATGGGGTCGAGGGGCTGGTGGGTGGGTTGGGCCCGAAGGCGGATGTGATGAATGGGTTTGGGTTTGGT
>JAGFVP010000477.1:0-14132 GCA_021031095.1 Bathelium albidoporum
GAGGGTGTTGGAGATTAAGGATTTGGAACTGTAAGTGTAGTGAAAGGCGCCCGCACACAAAATTCGTTCGGCTGTGGTTGCAGCATGCTCGATGAAGAGGCTACGGACACAACATTGAAGAAGAAGGGTGTTGAATACTAATTCGTCTCTAGCCACCCTGACGAAGACAACACTCATCTCGATCCTGACTACTGCGGTGGATGTTACGGCGCCCCGGCTCCATCTACTGCTAAGAAAGAAGGCTGCTGTAACACTTGTGACGAAGTCCGCGATGCCTACGCCGGCGTCTCGTGGTCCTTCGGCCGTGGCGAGAATGTCGAGCAGTGCGAGCGCGAGCACTACAGCGAACACCTAGATGCCCAGCGCCAGGAGGGATGTCGCATTGAGGGGGGCATTCGTGTCAACAAAGTGATTGGCAATTTCCACTTCGCACCAGGAAAGAGTTTTAGCAATGGGAACATGCATGTACACGATCTGGAAAACTATTTCAACAGCCCAGTCGACGGCGGTCATACGTTTACGCATAAGATCCACGAGCTGAGATTTGGCCCGGAACTGCCCGACGCGGTAGTGAAGAGAAGGGGGTGGGCTTGGAGTAACCATCACGGTAACCCGCTTGACGGCCACGAGCAAAGCACCACCGAAAAGGCATATAACTACATGTATTTTGTGAAAGTGGTTTCAACCGCATATCTACCTCTGGGCTGGGACTCTCGAGGCAATCTCTTGGATGTCCCTCATGAACTGGTTGAGCTTGGTAGCTATGGCAAGGGGGAAGCAGGCAGCATTGAGACGCATCAGTACTCTGTCACGAGCCATAAGAGGAGCTTGACGGGTGGCACAGATGCAAATGAGGGTCATAAGGAGCGTCTACATGCACGGGGAGGTATCCCTGGGGTATTCTTTTCCTATGTGAGTAGCTCGGAAAGACCTCGCTCTTATCTCTTTGATGCAAAGGCAAATTCTCTAACATATTCAGGACATCTCTCCCATGAAAGTCATCAACCGCGAAGCTCGCGCCAAGAGTTTCACTGGTTTCCTTGTCGGTGTCTGCGCCGTCATTGGAGGTACATTGACCGTCGCAGCGGCCGTAGATCGCGCCTTGTATGAAGGTGTACAAAAAGTGCGGAAAATACATAGCAGCTAAATTCATTGTTCCTTTTGTCTTGAGGTTGGCTTGGCGCTCGGCGTGTTCCCTTAGGTGTGTTTTGGATTGTGAGCGTTCCAGATGCATTTGCCGGCATGGTCGTCGATACAAGGAAAGCCTTCTGTTTTTGCTGTATCCTTATTGCAATGCCCTAGAGCAAAAAAATTTTCGTATTGAAAACGACACCTCTAGACTGCTTACTCATCGCTCGATTCATCATCCACAGCCATAGGCGTAGACCCAAAGCTTTCCAATCCTCGCCCTACCATGACCACATCCATGCTTCCCGACCCATTTGTCTGGTTTTGCATGCCCGCCTCTTTCCTCAACTCCTCATATCGTTGTCCCGCTTCCTTCAACGCCTCCTGAATCCGCACCTCCTCTACCGCAATCTCTGCCTGCTCCCGCTTTAGCTCCTCTAGCTCTCGCACCTTCCCCATCCGCGCGCTCTCCTTCTCCCTCACCGCCTCCCTCATCTGCGCAACCACCGCGCCCAGATCTGGAATTGGCCGCATCTTCCTCGGCCCGCGCCGCCGCTCCCGCGCCGCCGCCTCCTCTTCTGTCCGTTGCGCCGCGCCTGGTACCCCGTACGTCCCCGCTGCTGTCTGCGCTGCATCATATGCCGCTAACCGCGCCACCTCATCCTCATCGACCTCCACACGCATATCCTCCTCCCCATCCTCCCCACTGGCGCCAGTGTGAACACCAGCACCAACAGCAACATCCGCCTCCCGTATCCGCTCCTCCATCTCCCTCCGCCGCGCCGCCCTCTGTGCCCGCTCCGCCCGCCTCCCCAACGCCACCCCACCATCCTCCACCAGCTCCTCGTACCCCTCCGCCATATCTTCGTCTTCGCGCTGCAGCCGCTTCGACCTCCCCCGCCGCCTTCTCCTCCTGTCCTCCTCCGTTGTTCCTCTTTGCCCGGCCATCACGAAGCCACCGGGGGCGCCGACCCCGTCGTTGTCTGAAGCCGAGGAGGCATCGTCGGAGCCGGGCGAGGCGGACCGCGAGGAGCCAGACAGGCCGATGAAGTCCTGCGCGCGCGATTCCTGCGCAAGGCGCGCGCGGCGCGCTTTCTTTTCGCGGATCTCGGTTGCGGAGGGTATCAGTGCGTTGGTGGAGTGGGCGAGGGCGGCAGCGGGCCCGAATTTGGAGGCGATGTCGAGGGCGCGGGGCTGTGAGGAGGTGGGTAAGGTAGAACTTTGAAAGGGTTGATCTTCGGAGATGGAGACGTTCGAATCGGTTTGCCAGTCGGCATCTTTCGGGGGGCGCGTGGGGGTGGAGTCGCGGAGTTCGGTGAGGTAAGTGGCGCTGTAGCTAGGTTGGTCGTTCGTGGTGCTGGTGCGGAAGGGGAGATTTTCGGACGAGAGTGAGGCGCGGAGAGTCTTGTTTCTAGCATTGTTTTCGCGCGCGAGGCGGCTTAGGTTGGATTTCTTAGGCGCGAAGACATCGTCGGATTCATCTTGGCTGGGGTCGGTGGACTTGGCGTCAGGGCCGAATGAGAGGCGTAATGAGGAGCCTTTCTTGGGTTTAGAGACGAGCCCTGGACGTCTTACGACGGGTTCTGAATCTAAGGCGGTCTATCAGTATCTGTTGGGCCTCGTGTCAGAACAGGCATAAGGAGATAGAAGTGGTGCTAGACTGCTTACTAGGAGCGTTTGGAGCATCTTCTCGACTGCCAGCTGGCGAGTCATCGTTATCGTGACCAATCTTGCGCGGAGTGCGCTTTGCGGCAAACGACTTCTTCATGGTGTATACGGTGTGAATCTGGAATGCTTTGGTGGTAGATTTTTTGTTCTTCGGGGTTGAGCTTCCCCGCCAAGAGCGAGCTTGACGTCTAGAACGACGCGACGTCAACCTATCAAGTTGGCTACACCATAGCATACACAATGACGACGCCGATGATACACAGACCTCGAGTCTTCATTGACGTGAACCATGGTGAAGAACCGCTTGGTCGACTGGTGGTTGAATTGTTCACTGATCAAACACCCAAAACATGCGAAAAGTAAAAACTCCAGCTCGTCTTCTCCACCAGTCTCACAGTGGACTAAAAGTTAACTTCCGCGTAGTTTTCGTGCAATCTGCGCAGGTTCGGATGATGGGCTCTCCTACAAAGCGTCTCCATTCCACCGGGTCATCGATGAATTCATGGTTCAAGGTGGTGATATTACTGCTGGTGACGGAACAGGCGGAAACTCTATCTACGACGGAGAATTCGAAGATGAGAATCTAAATTGGAGAGAGATTGACACTGAGGGCCTGGTGTGCATGGCGAATCGAGGAAAGGGGACCAACAGTAGTCAGTATGCGCCTCTCAATTTGCTAAAGATTCGACCACGAGATCCTCCACAATCACCACCAAAAGAGACCTTGGCCGATGCTAATGGTTCGCAGGTTCTTCATTACACTAACAGAATGTCCGCATCTCAACGGCAAACATACCATCTTCGGCTGTCTTGTGAAGGGACAAGATGTTCTAAGACGCATGGCAAAAGTTGACGTTGACGATAACGATCGGCCCCTAACACCCCTCCTGATTGCACACTGCGGCGAGCTCGAACGACGGAAAAAAACGACCCAACCCGAGCATTCCTCGCACCTGCCGTCACGCGCTATCGAAGACACCGATCACCACCGCGGCCGTTACAAACGCCGCCACTCGGACTCGCCCGCGCGCCCCGCTTCACCATCTCGCTCGCAATCCCGCTCTCGGGCCAAATATCGCAAGAAGGACCGCCGGCGCTCCGACCTCTCGCTCGACTCGACATTGCGGGGCCGGGCCTTAATGCGCGGCGCGTCGGAGAGCGCGTCGCCCATGCGAGAGGACGAGGAGGATATGGAAGCGAAAAAGCGGCGCAAGCAGAGGGTGCATCATCGGAATCCGAGTCCGAGTCGAGGGAGCGAGGGAGAGAGGCAAGGGAGGAGACGGAGCAGTCTCCCGAATCAGGAGCTGCATGATCGTGTGAGGGTAAAGCAGAGTAGAGAGCAGGGAGACGAGGAGAGAGAGGCGGAGAAATTCGATGAGAGGGAGTATGGTGGTAGGAGGAGGCGTGGCTATCGTGATCGCGACAATGCCCGCAGTAGGTACGATCAGGAAAGACCAAGAGAAGAAGAAATGGAGTGGGAGGGCGGAAGGAGGAATTTTGACGATAGAGATAGACGATACAGAGGAGATAGCTGGCGGAATGATGGAAGATTGGGCGGAGAGCGCGAAGAGGCGAGTGAAGGGGGAATCAAGTTTAAAGGACGTGGCAGCATGAAATACCGAGAACGATGGTAAGGGGAGTACTGCAACAGACCTTCAAAGGATCATGAGTTATAAGGACTGCGTACTGTCTACTTTTGCGTTCTAACGTATCATTGGAGTTACACTTGAAGTTCAACAGATGAGTTCTTACAAGAAATGAAAAAATAAATTTACATATTGCTTCAAAACCACGACCAAAGCCACGCCCATGCACTTAGAATGTTCGGCTCTCCAGCATCTGACTGCCCAACGAGCAGTCGCTAGATTTGTGAGCTGACTGGAACAGAGACTTGTCAGCCATAAACCATGTTTAATACACCCAGTGCCCCCAAATCGACAAAGAGAAATTCGCACTCGCCAGCCCGACTATTCACCCTGGCTCTGTCCTCCTAAAAAGATGCCCTCCCTCACTCACCACCCACATATCCAAATCCGCCACCTTCACATCACTAAACGTCAACCACAAATACTTCAACGTCCGACTCACCCACTCCCCATCCTGCTCATCCACCCACTCTCTGCCCGCCTCCGCCTGCTTTACTGCCTGCTCCACCACGCCCAACTGCCGCCGTCCCGCCGTCCGGTCCAGCGCCATCACATCCCGCAGCACGGCAAACCCATGCTTGGCCTCACACCGCGCCCGCACCGCTTGGAACGCCTCCCACGCCCATTCCCGATACCGCGCCCGCCCCGTCACGCGCCACCCCACGAACAGCGCCTCAGCATAGCCCGGCCGCAGCATGCCCGATTCCGTCGCGGCCCACCACCCGCGCAGCTCCCACTGGCGCTGGGCGCGCGCGGTCGTCGGTGTGAACACCGCAGCTTCGGTCTCCGCCTCGGTCTTTTGAGTCTCGGAAGAGGGAGGTGCGGAGGGGGAGATAGCGGGCAGCCAGGACCAGCGGTCGGGCGCGATTCCAGCGGGGGCAGAGGCATGTACGTGACGGCAGCCCTCGAGAAGCGCGTGGCCCAGGCCGGCAAGGTCTGCGCGGGAGGTGCTGGCGCTGCCGAGAAAGAGAGCTGCAGCGGCGGCGCAGGAAGCGGGCGAGGCTTCGTTCAGGAGGTGCGGGCCCTGCCGACTGGCGAGGTAGAGGTGCTGGGTGTGGTGATCCGGGGACGGCGCGGCGCGGGAGGTGAGGTTCCAGCGGACGGCGTGGGCGGCGGCGAGCCAGGCACCGCGGTAGGTGGAGGCATGGGGGGAGTGCGGAGCGAGGAGGAAGGATTTTAGGAGGGCGGTATAGAAGCTTTGATGGGGAGCATCCCAACTGTAGTCGAGGCTGGTGGGAAAGGAGGTTTGGATGTCAAGTGGGGAGGGGAAGAGGCCGACGGGGTGGTAGGGGAGCGCGGAGATGTTGTAGCTCGGCCAGAGGAGGGGAGCGACGGCGTATGTGGCATCTAATAAGTAGGATGCGTCGTTCAGAAGACGGGAGAGAACACGCGATTCGAGTAGAGAGGCACCAGCCCCAGAGAGAGGAATCGTGATAACCTCGTCTGTGCCCGGGTTTTCGCTATGCATAAGAGGTACGGATACACCGCTCGAGGTGTCAAAGTTGACACGCGGCCAGGGAAACCCAGAATTGGTACTGTACGCGGGGCGAAGCTTGAAGGCGAGAGTGTATGCTTGGCCAAGAAGCTTGTTGCGATCGTCGTGGCTGATCACTTTAGGGGATATCAAGCCAGCATCAGACATGTCCACAAGAGATAGGATAGCGCCCGTGTATCTTTTCATCGTCTCCGAAGAATCCACAAGCTCGCCCGTCGTGAGAAAGTCAACACTATCAATGATGTGCCGAACTGCCTGGCGCAACTCATCCCACAACCCCATTAGCGCCAATGTAGTTGTGCTTTCCACCACAAACGAGCCCCATCCATTATGGCTATTCAAAGCTTCTCCACTGACGGGTCTAATCTCATCTTTGCCCCAAACTCTTTCCGCGTAGCGCGCAAATGTCTTTTGCATAACATCTCGTATTGCGCCGGCCTTGGCCAAATCTGCTTTGCCGCCGCCCCGCCATCCTTCGTATTGTAACTTTGGCAGATCAACGCGCACGACTTTGGAAGGGGGATTGAGGTATTCCCGGAAAGAGGCATAGACGAGGTAGAAGCAGATGATGAAAGCAGCACTCAGGAGCTTAAATGCTGTAGCTGGACTGCGCCGAAAGGATTGCATGTCAAGGTGGATGGTTGAACGACGAAATCTGCCCTCCCGGCTTCTTCATTACAGCATATGTATCCCGCTACCGTACAGGCCTGGATTGCCACTGCATTCTCCCAATGGAGTCAAGGTTTTTAAGTGTCGAGACTTGGCTCGAAAGTTGTTTGGATGCAATGGATATGAGAGCAAGAGCGGAGAATGTACAATCGATGAACTGGAAAGCGAAAAGAGCAGCTATGAGCACAAGATAGGTGAGAAGGAGAGTGTGGGGGCAGAATGTTGCGAAAGATAGTCGACTTTCGTGTCCAAAGTCAGGGATGTGGCGTTACAACATGTGGCTGAAGACATGGAGGTGGCTTCCCCGATTTATTGCTTTGTCACTCAGCCCTACCGTCAAGGATGATTATTCTCTGGCGCTTTCCCCGCTCCCATGCCTACATCTCTCGCTTTCAGTAGCTGCCAATCATCTCTTGGCTCGAAGAGAGAGTCGAGCGGGGCTTCTTTGACTGGCAAAGAGCTCTTCGCCCAATTGATCAAGTGCGCCAATATCGGAAGCCATATTCTGAATCGAGACTTTATTTGGAAGACCAGTCATGTCTCCGACGTTGGCCATGGCCGAACGCTCTGACAAGGCGCTGGTCCACCCGTGCAATGCATCCAATCCTGCTCCACCCATTCACAATTCCACTCTCCAATCCCATAATGACGGTTGATGTGTCAAGCAAGTCAATTAAACCATTACCGAGTGCTCGTGTTAGGGACAAACTTGATCATGGCGCTTGGATAGATTGGGGTTCATGTTACTTGATACTGCTTTATAGATCATCATGGGAAAGAGACTAAAGATATCGATGTTCCTTAGCTGATCAGCTCGAGGAAACCCTCATTTGGAGCTCTACATTCGATTATCTACCAGCTTTTTAGAAAGGAGGGAAAAGGCCGATAAAAAATGGCTTAAACTTTACTAAGCAGCTCCGTAATCTAAATTTAGATTGAGAGTCTGTGGAATTTCGGCACGACATACGTGGTATAATGTCGATTGCTAATTGAAGTGATGTGCTGGAAAGCAAAGTAGATTCTTCTCTAACCCTAAACCTGAATCTGATGCAAGTTATGGCACGGCCTCGGCGAAAGGCCAAGTACGCGATCCGTCCTATGATCTAAATTGATATTCTTGGTGGAGTCTAAAGAGGTAGAAATAGAGCGTAGTTGATGAAAATGTTTACATCCACGGCAGTCTTCAGTAAAGCCTATCGTCTTATAGATCCTATACGAACTATCTAATGCTCATGACAATCCATCACCTCTTTTTCGGCTGTCTTGATTTACGCTGTACCACTCCGCCGCGCCGAACTAGACCTGGTCCGAGGACGATGCCTGGCTCGAAGGATGAGAAGAAATTCATGGCCTTCCAGCAGTTCGCCCAGAGGCCACTCTACCGACTCCCGTACCCGTGCCAACGCCTCGAGTGGCTCTTTATGATCAACAAAGAATCCAGTATCAACACTAGATACAATACCCTGAGTGTCTTGAGGTTTGAAAAGTGAGCCTTGTAGCTTAGCGTCCCGAACATACGCCACGGATGAAGCTTTTAATATTGAATCCGCATTATCTTTCATAAACTCAAGTGAGATGGTGCTGATAGAACCTAGAATAGGTTAGTATTGGATTACAAAAGAAGCGACATTCATGGTGATGTACACTTACTACTAAAGCTAAAGGTTTTTGCGGCGGCGAGGCAAGCGGCGGGATGAGAGCTTATAACGCCGAATGCATCGTCATCACCGCCTTCTTTAACCTGGTTGAGAAGTCCAGATGCAAGCCCACGTTCACGGTAATCCTTGTGCACAACCAACTGCGTAATCCAGCAAATTTTCATCCCATCAGCCGTCCATCGGCAGGCGAAAGCATTTCCAGCAAGCTGACCGTTAATAGTAACTCTGACGTACGAAGAGATGCCGTGAGTGAGATAATCTCTCCGTAGTTTCTCTTTATTAAGCCGGACGCGACTGCCTAATATATGATCAACTTATTGGCGTGAAGATCATAGTTTATCTTGATATGTAGACTTTACTCACCAGCTTTCGCAAATTTCCCCATCATCCGAGGCGCGCTTTCACCCCATATACCATAATTTTCGGAGAACAGTTTCGAGGCTTCCTCGAGCATATCTTCTGTGACCTGTTCGCCACTAAAGCCCTCGTAGACCTGCTTATCCATGTTCAACGTGCTCTTTCGTCTGCGCGGCCTTAGTGCGATAAGTCGGACGTCGCTATTTGGAGAGAATGCGACAGTCTTGCGCGTTATCGGTTTTTTTTGCGTCTGCCAGTCCGGATATTCAAACGAGCACTGGATTTGAGGTAGGATAGTTTCAGCGGTTGCGTGTGAAGAAACGAAACATTTGGTCAGTCAAACTTAGCGATGTTGTTGGAGATAAAGAGGCTTTTCGGTGAATTCGCACATACAATTCGGCGGGTGCCTCACCAAAACAGACCAACAGGTTCATTTTCACTCAATTTAATGACACCATAACCACAATATTTCTTTAATCGAAATTTATACCAAAATGTAATTTAAGTCAATGTCTATCGCTGTAGAAAATAATAACAAATAGCATCTTATGTTGAATGAAAAAAAGAGTATGCTAATCTAGATCTGTTAATTTCGGATTCTAAAAGCTTCTACGGGGAGCCGTATTCTCGCGGTGGAAAATCAAAATATAAATCTGGTGTCGTGATCCTACATACAAATTTCGTTCCTCGGTAGCTTCCATTCCTCTATTAAATCAACTTTATTTCCACGTCATCATACAATTATGTATCAAGCTCAGGTTTAGGGACTGAGGGGGTTTTGCACGACAGATCTCCAAAGCATAGTCAGACGCAATCTTGGCCCCTCGTTGTAGGCGAGCAGTGCAAATACAGAGGTGCATCATTGCAACCACGAGGACCTCTTCCTCGAACGGATGGTATCTTTTACCAAGGTCCAAAGCGGCGCTCCAGCAGGTCTCTGCGTCGGAGATAGGGGCAACTCAGTCTACGTCAAGGTATGTGTCTGTGAGGTGAGATAGAGCCAGAAATCGTTTTGATTCGCGGAGAGGTTTTGTTTTGAGACAATTTCTAAACAATTGGCATCCGGTAATAAAATTAGCCTGTCCTTTTGATATTCTGCCAGCGGAATACATTTGATCCAATAAAATATTAAGCTGCTCTTCTGTGACGTTTGAGCATACAGGAACCCACTTTTTTGCTTCCTTGTCTGCCAATGCCTAATTTAGTATGCAGACATAGTTGGCTGCTTGAGATAGATGGAGGGGTCCAAAGAATAGAGTTTGATTTTAGTCGCAATGCTGTGTCCGAGCAGCCCAAAAATCCTTGCCAAAGGCAATCTGAGCCGTTGATATTTCCATTTAATCGCAGAACAATACTCCGTTGGTAAACAGCTCTAGCCTGGAAAGATGGCTTACTTCATTATTCGCAAACGATAGTCTGAACAGAGATATTTGCCCTCTGACTGGGAAAGAATACGTCTCGCCTGGCGAAGACCGCCATCTTTCGCTTGGCCTAAATCGGTGATGTGCTGTGGGTCGCTGTCTAGCACGATCGCGTTCTCTTTCACCTACCAAAATATGCTGCCCAAGCAGGAGCATCTGGATCTTTTGCTGTACCGACTACACTCTTCTCAGAGACTGTTTCTGCGGAGTCCGGAGTATCTGCAGTTGGCACTCTTCGAAACTAGCTTATGTTCAGCTTTGTTACACTGTGTGAATCGCGTTTGATTGTACCCCAATTTCGTAGCAGATGATATTCTCTGCCGATAATTTCATTTTGAGAATCTTGGCCACCTCATGCAGATACTGGTCACGCGCATCTTTGGTCATTAGAGTACAGGCCAAATAGCTTGGTTGTCTAATGAGCTCAAGGCTGTTATTTTCTACAGAAAGGATCGATAAGACATCACGCAGATCATGAACCGGGATTTGTCCACGTTTCTTAAACCCAGAATTGGTCCTGAAACGCTCGTTTTCTGGGCTTAGATATCCCGTGAAATAGTAGGGTTTCTCGACTAATGTGTTCTCATTTTCTTTGAAGTAGTCAAATGATGCTTGGGTCACAAGGAGGTTTTCGTTCGCCGACAGTAGGGTGGTCCTGACTGCAGCTGGAACTGCCATAGCGCCCCTGACCGGACGTGTAGGAAAAATCTGACGGGCTATTGCGAGGCTCTCAGAGTATGCAGCAATAGAATCCCTCGTGCCAACTTCCATATATCCAGCGCAAACTTGATCTTGGCGGCAAAGTGCAATTTTTGCATGGACAGGCTTTGACGATCGCAAGCAACAAGGGTTTACTGCACCACTTGCAGCAAGACCTTCCTGATATCAGTTACCTATCCATACCTGACATTTGCCATCTTCAGGCGCCTTCTTGTGCACCGTCCAATAGTAGATCCTCTTTATGCACTATTACCTCCAGCTTGATGGTCTTGGAACTCTACAAAGGGGGGTAGCGCAGCGATGGCGTGTTGCAGCCGCAGGGTGCAGACCATCATGATTAGCCTCTCTGGATTACTAGCACTGCTACTCAGCAAATTAGTTTTCCAACGCAAATAGTTCCGACACATGCTCTTATAGATGGACCTCCTTTAACAAATGGCACAGTCGCTTCACTTAGCAACATACGCAGTCAAGTAGGCATTGATATGATGCACGCGGGTGGGGACGCCGCCGACGCTGTGAGCGCGAATCCCTTTCGTTCTTGAGAACGCTTAGTTGACGATGCTTAGATGGTGGACACATCGCTATACCTTGGGGTCAAACGTGAGGGAGGGTTTGCATTGATTCGAACTCTGGAAGGGAGGTATTCAGTGGTAGACTTCCGCGAAACTGCTCCGGGTGCATGTTCAGAAGACATGTATAACAATAATGTGTCCAATTCTCTTTCATCAAGCCTTTCAAGATAAGTAGCTCAAGTCATATTTAACGATATTTACTTACAAGTTTAGTGGCATTTCTGGGGAGCTTCGAGGCCTACAGTATCTCCATAAGACTTATGGATCTCGTCCCTGGAAAGACGTTGTCCTACCTTCTATTGAAATTACTCGATACGGCTTCGTCATCGATGAAGAGCTAGTCAGTCATATGGACAGCCTCGAGTCTAACTTTCTTGTTGATGATCCTGTGTGGGCAATTGACTTTGCACCGAATGGTACCAGAGTCGGGTTAGGATATACTATGACTCGGAAACGCTATGCAAATCTGCTAGAGGCTATCGCAGAAAATGGACAGGGTATCTTCTATAGTGGTGCTTTAGCCAATCAGACCATATCTGCACTCCAAAGAACTGGCGGGATCATGACAGAAGATCTCAGAAGATATACCGTTGAGGTCCGTGAACCAGTCCAGACCAACTATAGGGGCTTTAATTTGACACATTCCGGGTCACCCTCTAGTGGTGCGGTAGTTTTAAATGTGCTGAAGGTGGTGGAACAGTACGCCGATTTTGGATTTGCAAGCACCGTGAACTTGAGCACGCATCGATTTGATGAAGCGATTAGGTTTGAGTACGGCTTAGTACATTTCTGGACACTCTAACCTGGGACCCTTTACTTAATTTTGCCAGAGGACTCACCTCGGTGATCCATCGTTCAACGACACTATCAAAGCATACGAGACTGGTATGTCTGCAATGCCTACCATTGACAAAATCCGCGATCGTATATCAGATTTCCATACGCTCCCTGTTGAGGACTACAATCCGGATGAGATTGAGGTGTTGAATACGTGAGTGCTTTAAATCTCTTTGCGCGTATCCGCACTGAATTATGTTAAGGCTTGGAACTTCTGGAGTCGTAACAGCCGATTCGAATGGGCTTGTTGTCTCTTTGACCAGTGCCATAAACATCAATTTTGGCTCTGGGATCATGGTCCCAGAAACTAGCTTGATCATGAACGACGGGATGAACGACTTTTCCATTTCCGGCGTAAGTAACGCTTTCGGATACGCACCATGCCCAGCCGATTTTATTGTCCCTGGAAAGAGGCCGCTCTCTTCTATTGCGCCAGTCATTGTTGACTTTGCGTCTAATGGGTCTTTCTATCTCGCCGCTGGAGCATCTGGGGGCTCTCATATCATCACCGCAGTGCTGCAATCTTTATGACACGTGCTCGATCACAGCATGACGGTCTTTGAAGCATTAGATCACCCTCGCTTCCATGATCAACTTATACCGAATATAGTAGGTTTCGATACAGACTTCTCAATGTAATCTTTCGGCGGGTTCTAACTGACAGTAGCTACTCTTTGACTACGATTACAGTAATGGAACTAAATACTTCATGCAGCAACTCGGCCATAACGTCTCTTGGATGGGTCACTCATCTGGAATAAACGCGCTCAAGAGGCAGGCCAATGGAACGTTCGAAGCAGTTGGTGAGTGTTACGGAAGTAACAGATGGAGGTTCGGAAGCAGCATTAGTGAGGTTCGGAAGTTGCTTGAGAGGTTTGGAAGCAGCACTCATCAGAAGCAGCCATGTATATAAGCAGCCCATCGCCCACTTCTCACAAATTCAAGCTTCTTCTCTTCTCTTCATCTCTGCCAGTACCATATCAGTGAGCCTGAGTTTCCAGGCTCCGGCTGAAATATTTTATAGCAATTTTATTAGCCTTGTGCTGAGGGCCACATTTCCCCACGAGGGCATCAGGAGCAACGATGATAGCACAAGCAAGTGAGCAGTGAGTTGAACCTGTCCTTGGCCGTCTAGGAGGAGATGAGGTAAAAGCCAGGAAGAGAAGGCCCAAGTGGGGTGCTGTCATGTGACGGGGGCTCCTCTGCTCTTGCCACGATAGAGGGAGAAAGATTTTCTAAAAATCATCGAAGTACATTGCCTTCCTCTCTTCGGTTGGCTGAATACACTGGCACTCTGTCCTTAACCATCGCGTGAAATTCCAGAAGCTTTCTGTTCATCAGCGAATCCAGACCCATCAAGTCACGTTGAGAAATTGTTAGCTTCTTATAAAGTACGGGGAAGATGGGTGTCAATTTCTAGGCCTTGAAGAGCATCTTCGTTCAGTCGACCAAGGAAATTTCATTGATCCGCCCATCTCAGAGGCTATTTTCCCCTGATTCATATGAGCCCAGCTGCGATGAAGCTGGCGACAACAAGGTAGAAATTGGCCGTTCCATCGATGTTTTAAAGCCCCCAATGCCCCGTGTCACGGAAGTAACAGATGGAAGTTCGGAAGCAGTTTCAGAAGGATTGGAAGCAGCACTCAACAGTGGCAATCATGTATATAAGTAGCTCGGAGTCCACATCTCACCAGTTCAAGCTTTTTCTCTTCTCTCAATTTGGCCATTACCATATTAATTGGTAGCTGCGGTATTGATTGTGGTCCCACCGGGACGCGTTTTGCCCCACCAGGAGATGCGTACGGTCATACAACTGTAACATACTATATATAGGGCGTCCGTAGCCTGATTCGGAACCCTCGGTTCGAATCTACGCTGATCTTTTCATCTCTGTGGCCGAGTGGTATCATAGGCTACATATCACTTCCAAACAACACTAACCTAATCCATCCAATTCA
>JAGFVP010000478.1:0-14104 GCA_021031095.1 Bathelium albidoporum
GCCACCCTCCCCACCACCCAGCGACATCGCCCGCCCTCTCCTCCTTCACCCTCGGAGCCGAGCGGTAACGGCGCCGCCCTCTCCCGCCAGACCTCTGCTGGCCCCACAAGCCAGCACCACCGTAGCAGCCTTGCCACATTGCTGCTGAACCTCAATTCGTCGAGCCTGTCGTCGATCAGCGCGACGATCAACGGCACTGCGGCGCTGGTGTCGCCGGGGACGGAGCAGGAGGCGTGGTATAAAGCAAGGCATCTAGAAAACCACGAGATCGCTGGCATGCAGGGAGACGAGGAAGGAGACGGGGGGAGGGGATGCTTTATTGAGGGAGAGGAGGTGAGGGTGGTGGTGGTGAGGATTCAGGACGGGCGGATTGCGGATTGGAAAGGGGGTGTAAGGGATTGGATCTTGGATGGCGGGGAGGAGAGTGCGGATGCGGACGGTCAAGTTCTGGATGGGGTTTGAAAAGGCCGGCTGGGAAAGGAGCGAGGAGGACGT
This sequence comes from Bathelium albidoporum, assembly GCA_021031095.1. Lineage (NCBI taxonomy): Eukaryota > Fungi > Ascomycota > Dothideomycetes > Trypetheliales > Trypetheliaceae > Bathelium > Bathelium albidoporum. The sequence continues at coordinate 496 of JAGFVP010000478.1, forward strand.
TATACAACCCCTCGGGGCGCTCCAGATGGTCTTGCTACGTTGTGCAAGCAATCCCAGTTCATGCTTTGGAAACAATTGTCGGGCCACGAGAAGGAAGGGCATAGTGATTGGCGTTCGGACTCTGGCGAATTGCTGGATAATGGGGTGTTAAGGCGACAAGATGGCAGACCGCCTAGTTTAGGCAAGGCTAGATCTACAATCCTCTGCGGCAGACCGTGTATCTGTGGACGAGCGGAGAGCTTCGGCTATCTGCTGTAAGAGTAGCGGAAGTAATCGAACTACAGAAGTCGACGTGTGTAGGTTTTCAGCGACGAAGACGTCTAATCGAGGCGCACGAAGCCCGGGTAAAACACTTTCATTACAGACAACACAAATCCTGAAACTACTCGTCTTTCATAGTCGTCTTTGCCATCTCTTGCATCTTCGGTTGTCAGAACAGGATGATATCTAGGGTGACCTGCTAAATCAGCAGACGGCGCGACCACTCTGGATCGATCTCAGTGCCTGGATGATTGCGTCCCGCAGCGCAAGCGGGAACTAAAGTCATCACTAAAGGCAACGAGACGAAAAGCTTTCGGTTAGAATAAATCAGAGCAAGCTTGCTACATCGAACTACGAAGCGACCAAAATAGCACATATCGCGTGTTTCGTTCCACCAGGGCCTACCTTACAGAGTAAACATGACCAGGCACGTCGATCACGCTTCGGGAAGCAAAGCGCTATGTGCGAGCCGACTTTCAGCCAGCGATTGGCAACAAAATCTGGACTCCTTTCCCGTCCAGATGCAATATTGACAATTGCTTGATTCAGGGTCCACCAAAGTTTCTGCTCGCTCGCTTTCTCTTATGATTCGGTGCACGGGAAGCCACAACGGCGCCATGGCGCTTTAGGCCGTCTACTCTCTCGACGCAGCATTCAGCTGCTAGCACATTACCAATCACATCTTGGAGGCTTTCGGGCATTCTTGCAGAAAGAGCCGCATTTCTGTGAGGAGAGAGCAGCGAGATGAGGATCAGGCGTCTGGCGAGAGCGTGCATTTGCGTGCGTACAACGCAGTATTCAATTCCATTGGACGCCGACTCCTATCCACCGCATGGTAATTGTCCTGCATGTCCGGACTGTTTTCCTAAACAGTACCATCGCGCTTGGTTCGCAGACGGGAGATCGCGCTGAAGACAAAGCGGCGACACACTAGGCTCAGCACTGAAAAGTACTTGTACTCAACGGATGAGCGAATAGGCAATTTCCTAGACATCAAACCCCTTTTCAATTATTTCCCCATTTTGAATCCATCTTCCGCAGAGATCAGGATGGAGAAAATGACAAGCGTACCTGGATCCGCGACTTTACAACAAGGGAATACTGCAGTGGGAAGCAATATCCAGCAACAGTACCAGGTCCTCCAGGGCCCCGCTCCTCAATTCAAGAATGCTTTCATGCCAAGTACGATATACAACCAGACAACCAACTATTTCAGCATTTGTTCTAATGATGACCAAGTCTCAAACCCTGCCCCAAGTCGATACCCTTCCCCAGGGCAATACCCTCACCAACCGGTTCCAAACGGAGGTATTTCGCTGACGCAGACGCTTCATATATACTGTACAGCTCAACTAACTATTTTTCAATTCAGCGCCTGCTGCAGCTGCTGGCTATGTTGGTCATGTTTACGGCGCTGCGTCAATGAGTCATGCCTTCGTACCACAGCAGAATGGAGTGCAGATGCCGAACCAGGTCATCGGTAATGCTGGACCTACACCAATCATGCCATCTCAGTCTCAAGCCCTTCCTCCTCCTCCTCCTCCTCCCCCGCAGCAGCAGCATCATGGCGGCCAGGTGCCACTTACCCAGCAAGCTTTCCCACCTCCAGCTGGGCTCACAGCTAAGCCTCCGAAGAGCGGAGGCTCGTTTAAAAAATACGCACTCGGCAAAGCCAAAAAGGTAGGCATTATTGCAGGCGGTGCGGCTGTCGAAGCGGGTGGATTGTGTGTCGGAGTAGATATCCTTGGCACGGCCGCTGAGGTATCGAATGCCTACAACACATACAAGATATCCCAGCGACTCAAGTCGCAGAATGGCCAGATGGCTCAGGTTGGAGCACAGACACAAGTCAGTGCTCAGGCCCTGCCTGGCGTGACGGTTCAGCACAGTCAGCAGAATGCTCCTTCCTCCACGGTACAGCAGCCAAATTCTCCTCCACCTTCCCAAACAAGCCCCCACCTTAGCGGTGGGCAGCAAAATATGTCTCCTGGACAATATTCTCAGCCTCAACAAGCCGGCTTCGCATCGACACAGCTTGGCCAGCAGGATGATCTCGTCTCGATGGTGCATCAGCCAAACTTGCGACCAGATACCCAGGCGAGACCACCGCAGCTGGGTGTGCAGAATCCCATGTCACCAACACTAATGCACCAGCAGCAACAGGCTCTGCAGCCTCATATGTCTCCTCAGCAATCTCCTCACCAGCAACAGGGAATGCAACCTCATGCTTCTCCTCCCCAGGCTGCTCACCAGCAGCCAATCAATGGGCCTATAGCTAATGGTCCTCCTCAGATGGGAGCGCAGCATGTGCCATTGCAGAACGCACCTCAAGGGCAATCACAGCAACAGTATCAAAGTGTTGCCGGTTCGCAGCACTATCCCTCCCAACCTTCGGCTAACCCTACCGCAAATGTCGTTCAAGTCCCTCTTGTGCCGCGGCCGCTCCAAATTCCCCCAAGAAAACCAGTGGCGTCAAATTTTGCAAATATGCAACCGAGCGGTCTTCCTATGACACCCGTTTCTCCACCTTTGACCAACAATCAACCAAATGTTGGCCAGCAGAATGGGTTGAGCGCCATTCTACGATATCCCGAAGAAATACTACAGGCAGCGCTGAAGCTTTGCAAATTGCTTGAGAAGCATCGTGAAAGTCAGGAGCAGTCTCAGCATCAAGCCTCGCCTTCACAAGTTCCTGACCCAAGTTTGTTGTTGCATGATTTATTGAAGAAGATATTACAAGACCATCAGAGTGCATTGTCTTCAACTGTTCCAAGCCAACCAGCGAGCCAGTCGTCCAATTCCCCTCCATGTAGTTCAGGCCTATCGCAAGATAACCAGGCATATCCTGCTACAAACATACCACTGCAGCCAGTATCGGCCACCTCGACGATTGTGAATGTTGATCAGGACCCTACTGGTTCATTCACTGGCATGTCTCTCGGGACTCCGTCACAGTCACAGGGGCTCCCGACTTACGAGGAAGTGGTGTCCACCTCTGTCACTCATTCTCCCCAAGTCTCCACGGATGTCTCAACTCAATCTGCCTCCACTGTTGCCGTAGAGGAAAGTATGACCGAGACCAATGCTGGCCCAGTCGATCTATCTTCCCTCGGTGGCTTTGGCGGGGACAACTTCAACGACAACCCTGCCCGTTTCAGCCAAAACACCGCAACCTTGACGACTGAACAGCTCATTGTCAATGCCCAGTCTGGCAACAATGTGGATCTGGGACAGGCAACGTATGGGGATGCCACTGACCTTATGGCCACTGTGGCGCAAACCAGCGTAGTCTACACAGAATCAGTGCCTGCGCCAAACAGCGCGACTGTTGCATACACTCCATTCGTTCCGAACCAACAAATGCTCGTGTCCCAGAGCGACGTGGTGATGGTGGTAGATGATGCAGGAGCAGGAGCCGGCGCGGTGGTCATCGAAGACGATGGCTTCGCAAGTCTTGCTGAATCCTCGTCCCCTGTCGCGGCACAAGAGGTTTGGTAAGAAGCCAATGCGTATCGAGCATCTCAGCCTGAATAACCCATCGGCATCTGCACTCAGTCTCGGCCTCGACCGCCACTCTGTTGGGACGTGACATGCAGCCAAGAAGCATGTCCGATGTGATTGTAAGAACTAAGGGCTACGAGGACCGTGGAAGGTGAATATACACGGCCCGCACTGGTGCTAAATAAGGTAATTCCAACCAAGGGATAAACAACTAAATAACCACCAATGAACCTTCCTTTCAACACATTCCATCTTCAGCCCGGAGGCTGATTTCCTGGAAACAAGCACAGTGTCAGGAGTAAGGATGGGAAGCATCCCGAATCAAGAAGCTGCCGATTCCATGGAAATCCCGGGCTCCGACTTTTGTCAGAATACATAAACCCCTGTAACTCTGTCCCGTTTTGATCATTTTTGTAGTTTCAACAACTTCGAAGACGTAAACTTGAACGATGCCAGAAAGGCGCTTACGAGAAAAGATGTGAAGCATCCTCGAGGCCCCGCCAGCAGGTAGCAGACTGGATTCTTTAGCCACCATGTCTGAGGGAGTCGAAAATTTACCGCGCAAGGATTACTTTGAAGCGTCCTATATTTCGTCAAAGAGCGGCGGCAGCGACTTGCAGCAGTAATCCATTTGTGCGGTCTTCCAAAGCGTCGATGTTGGTTCAAGGGTGCCGGATGCCTCTGTCATCACAGCAGACGTCACCGATTTGACCCAAGTCGCGCCCGATCGGCTATGTCGATAGCTCTTCGCTTGGTATTGCTGCGCTTCAAGGCGGAGGCGGACAGACATAGGATTCTTCAAGCACTGTCACTACTACTGACACTTCTTTTGTTGATGCTCAGAGCACTTTTGTTGTGACTTCTGCATCTGGCTTCTGAGGGATGGGGCTTTTTTCTTGCTTTCCTTGGCTCGCGGTTGCTCCTGACGTAGGCATACGGGCTACTGATCGGAAGGCGTGACGTGCGGGTCGGTACTAAGACCATTGGAGTTCACGGCATTTTTAGAATTTTCAAGAATTTTCAAGGTTATAACCATGTTCCTATCCTGGGGTGCAGAAAACAGACTAATTATCAATTAATAAATTAGCAGGTAGATTTTGCTGGGGTGCTCCCTAAATCAACATGCTGACTTTTAGCACGGGACAGGATTTTTGAGATAGACCTCCATGTAGAGATCCCTTTCAAAAATTTCATCTCGTGATAAGACTTAGAATTTTCGAGGTTATGATCATACTTCTACTCTGCGGTACAAAAACCAGTCTAATTGACAACTAATAATTTAGTGGGTATATTCTGCTGGGGCGCTCCTCGAATCAACTTACCAAGCAGTTATGCTTACTGGTCAATTCGCACCAGCTGTTACGGCAAGAGCGCACGTGGGCACTGTCTGGCACGTGACAGCCCACTATTTACGCCGCTCTTCCTGCACATCTTCACCTTCTCTGAGATAGTTCAGTTCAGATCAATACTTGCACCTCACCATTTGTGTCCTCAGTCCTTCTGCTTCCTAAAACTTGCCACCTTCCCCAAATCATTTGACACTAATTGCAAAAACGACCCGGCAGTCCAATTCAGCACGTTATCAATCTGAAGTATGAAACTTTCCACTTGCTTCGGCAGGACCCCGTTACAAGTAGTCAGGATTGCCATATTAAAGCGGCGCACATCATCTTTGATGGTAGTGTAATGGGCCCAGAGCTCGTGATGCGGGCCTTCAGAGCAGATAGAGAAGACAAGCGGAGATCGATTCCTTGAGGGTTCATGCGGATTACCGGAAATTTGCACTGCCCTCTTGACCAACTCGTCTAGCATTATCTGAATCTTCAACACACTAGCACCAGAGACCGCAGCTTTGTTCTGTGCCTCAAAGACTTTTTTGCCGGTTGAGTAATTCTCACCTTCAAAGACCAAAGTTGGAAAGGTAATATTTGACTTGATTGGTGTGGGCTCGATGATCAGCAAAGGTTCTGGTGGCCCGTCCTGCCCGCGCTGTATCGTGGTTTCCTGAATCATTTGGAGGAAGATTTCAGCCCTGCTCTCTGGATAACTAAAATCTGATGAGAGAGAAGAGGCGAGAGCGGAAATGATGGCCGATTCATGAATGCCCGTTGTGAGGTCGGGACGGGGTGCCTTAATTGGGGAGGCATCGTTAACGTCTTCTCGCTCGTTGCTGCCGAGAGCGTCATTATCGAATAAGAAACCCAGATTCGGCTTTGGGTACTGGGTTATTGCTGGCTTTAGCTCGACCTGCCAGTCGGCCTTTCTAGAAGACATGAGGTTATCGGCGCTTATATCCTTGATAATCGTGTAGAAAGCGTATACGAAGTCAGCTTTGTCAACCGTAGCCCGGACAAGTTTTTTGCACTTCTTTGAGAAATTTTCAGCCGCGTCGTGGACGACAGGACGGCGATCCTCAGAGGGTTTCGCGTTGATAATGTTGTCAATTGCGGCTTGGATCTCCTCAGGCGGTTCGACGTGAACATGCACCCTGGCGTTTTTAAGATGCGCATGGCGATACTCAGCGGCGGTGTATGAAGAGCATTGAGTTGAAACAGTGTCCGTTTCTGGTAGGAGTAGAGAGCACTGTTTGAGAGACAAAGCCATGTTGACTGAGGCATCCATCACTTCCTTATAGAGTGTTCGTAAATTCTCCGCAGACTCTTCAGAGAGCAAAGGGGGTTTTAAGTCGTCGGCTTTGGCTTTGGCTTCGGCTTCAGAGTCCAATTGCCTTCTTCGGGTCTATTTTAAAGGGCGCTCAGGCTCAGCCTCGGCTTGAGAGTCTTGTGAGCACTTCCGTTTGGGACAGATGGGGGATGATTGACCGTGAGAAAGTAGCGTCTTGTTCTGCGTGTCTGGACGTCAAGATGAGGGCTGTGTTAAAATGTTATGCCGAGAACATGTAGCAAAGTGGATTGTAAGATCCAAAGTCTAGGAGGACCGTAAAAAGTGAATATGTACGGCCCACCTTAGTGCCAAAAAAATGTAATCTCAGCTATGGGATAGACAGCACCCAATGAACTTTCTTTCAACAGGCATGACGTTTGCGGCCGGGACCCAGGACCTCGGAGCCAGAGAATAATTTCTCCGACTCTGTTTACAACTCAAGTACAGTTCTATACATCACTACAGAGGTTCATCTCAAAATTTTTATCCCGCGTTAAAGGTTGGCGTGTTGATTCGGAGAGCGTCTGCAGAATACACTCATTTATTTCTTAATTGACAAACGGTTTATTTTCTGCACCTCAGCTTAGAAACACGGTTATAACCTTAAGAACTTTAACAAATATTACAGAAGTCTATTTTAAAATTTTGATGCCGCATTAAAAGTTGGCTTTTTAATTCGGGAAGCGCCTCAGCAGAATATACCCACTAATTTATTTATTGATAATCGGTGCATTTTCTGCACCCCAGGGTAGAAACATGGTCATAGCCTCGATAATTCTAAACCTTTACATTAGATAAAACCTTTGAAATGGACCTCTGTAGGCATCCTTACTATACCACTAATACTTGAACGATATACTAAAGCTATCTTCCTATAAGTACTCTTATAACTTATCGCTGATGTGTGTATGGAGCGCCGTTTGAGAGACGGAGCCTTGTTGACTGAAGAATTCATTTTCTTATGGAGTTTTCGTAAATTCTCCACAGACTCTTTGGAGAGCAGAGGGAGTTCTAGGTCGTCGGTTTTAGTTTCGGCTTTAGGGTCCTTTTACAAGTCTTCCTTAAAAGGCGCCTGTTTTGAAAGGGGCTCAGCCTCGGCCCCAGTTTGAGAGTCTTGTGAGCGCTTCCGTTTAGCGCGGGCCGTCTGAGAGATGGATGCAGGACGGATGGGGGATGATTGGGCGTGAGAAAGTAGCATCTTGTTCTGCGTGTCTGGGCATCAAGATGAGGGGGTTTCCGCCTGTGCGTCCTGGCGGCAGCAGCTTTGGTAGGAGCTATAGGCGTCGAAAGAGAAGTATTTGAAACATTCGGATGGGCAAAGTGTTAAGATTCCACAGATCACAGTTCGGAAGCACCTCTTTTGATTCAATCTCTATGGGAATTGAGCTGCTTATATACACAAATCATCCTCTGTACACCTGCCAGGATCTCATCCTTCTGAAACCCCTTGATTTATCAGCTGTGAGGTCTGGAACAGCCGAATTTCCAGAGTTTGGTACTGTGGCTGTTTTGGCAGCCCTTTGTACAACCTTGACACAAAGTCGTTTGCGGCCAGGGCCCATGACCTCGGAGCCGGAGAATAGTTTCTTCGATTCTGCTCACAATTCTATACGGAGTAACTCTGTATAATTTGAATATCTATTCTTGGATTCGCTATGAAGCTATTTATAGAAGCATTCCTCTGAGCCTCATTGCTAATCTGCCACCTTCCAGGACCTTTGTTCTTGAACCCTTCTCCCAGAACGCCTAGGACCCTGCTGAGTTTTCATGGGCTGTCCCTGTCAGTCCGAGTGCTTATCTTGAGAGATCGATTGTCTTAAGATAATCTCGTCTTAAGACAATTGTTGCCTTCAGATATCATACGTCATACGATAATTCTATCCTCGGGCGGGATTCATCTTCAGACCAAGGAGCCCTTCTGTCAGAGCATGCTGCCCTACTGTTTCCTTTGTTACTCAAGCTGCTTCGCCTGCCGGATGCCTCGGAAGCTGATCGTTCAGCAGCTCCTGAAGGATTGATCCTATTCGGAACGTCCGGAGATCTCTGTGTATATATTCAGGTAGTTTGTCTGCTCGGTCTGGGAGAGATCAGCTCAGTAGAACCTCAGTTGATGCGATCAACCTGTCCAAAGCAATACAATATCACCTTCAGACAAATCCGCCTCCAGGGCTCACTGGTCGCGAGACGAATTTCCTCAAGACATCTCGTCTCAAGGCCCGAATCGTCTCCAAACAATTTGTCGGGAGACAGTTATTCGCGCCGCCGAAATTGTTACCTCGCCAAAGCAGTGCTATAACGCAGCTTTTTTGAAGAGACTAATTTTACAATTGAAGAAATTCTGGCTCAGTATATTGAGTCGAGCACCGAAGGTATTTGGATTTTCATATAACCGTGAAAAACAGCAAGGCTACGAATTTTGGGTTGACATGGGTCTCGAACCGCAGTCCACCATATTGATCGCCATCGACACGGCCAACATATCAGACGAAAGTGAAGACATAGATTCCGCTCTAGAGCACCTTATATGTGTCAAATGGCTGGGTATGATAGTATTACGTAGGTCAAATGAGGGATCTTGCGGATTTTCGTCTCCTCAGGGAGTCCAGAAGCTAACGTCCATCCCTGGGTCGCCGGACGCACGGTGTAATCGGACAAATCACTGATACCTCGACTTGAACCAACTCAGACACGTCGAGTGTTCCCCGTGATTTCATATTGATGTGACTAACCCTGAGCCGACCCTGACAAACCCGAAATTCGATCGCGTCGTCGCATCCTCACCTGGTTGCGGAGAGCCCTTTCATGGTGTGTCAGGGCCCCTCGGCCCACAACACCACCATCGAGCTCTTTCCGGCCTTTAAATCCATAGAGGCGTCTAAATAAGGTTTCTTAGCCTTGCTTTGACGTTAAGAAGTCATCGTTAGCCTTGTGGGCGGCATAGCAAGCTCGCTTATGCAGCGGAAGTACGCCACTTGGTACATCCTAATCTCCTCAACAAAGATCCATGATCTAAACGCCACGGCTCGCTTAATAAGCCCTTGTACAAACCCCCACAAGTGCAGGACTTAACAAGCCAATCAACCAACTAACCTCGGATATTTGTAGCTTGTGTGGCTGTGCACCCTCTTCCTGTCAAGGATACGCAAGCTGCTTATCACAGGAGACGCATAGACTATTGAAGTTGCGCAGCTCTGTGCCAAAAGTAGGCATACGAACACGAATCAATAGTGGTTCACCCCTCAGCGGATATCACAGCCGAATTCAGAAGGATGAGATCAGGGCCAGGAACAGCTGTGATTCGTGTATATAAGCAGCTCAGATTCCGTAGGAATTGAATCAACATGGTGCTCCAGAACTGTAATCTTAACAATTCCAGCCAACCTCGCATGCCTTGACTTTTCCGAAACTATCTTCGTACTACCAAACGGTGATAGAGCATAAAGCGTATGGTCAAGCCGTATGGTCAAGCCGTATCGCCTGTGCTCACATAACTGTTTATCACAACTGTATCCCTGAGCATCACTAATATGCTCAGAACGTGTATTTATAGAGGCTTGCTCTGCTGCTTATTTTCAGTTCTTTAGTTCAACTTCGCTAGTATAATTCGCTGCCTAAGTTCATACTCCATCAAACGGCCTGCGGAGTCCCACGATCCTGTCCGTCCCTTCTTTTTCTAACAAAGCCAGGTGGCATCTTAGCCTCGGTCATCGTCTGCTCTTATCCCTCTGCGGCTTTCTTCCAAATGCAAGAGATCTTCCGACCTCACCGGTTCAGCGCCCATGAACAGCATGTCGATCTATACCACGTGTACGACAACCTCTCTCGCACACCATATCAACGTGGCATTGGCATTGAATGCGAAGATCCTGATAACTATGTTATGAATGCTTGGCATGTCATAACGCCCTCTGCGATGAGGAAACATCTGCATTGGCAAAATCGAACTCGCACACAATTCATATCTTTTTACAGCTACTTGGAAGCTGCGAAACGCGAGCATCAAAGGCGGCGCAGCCAAACATATGTCCCTGGTGTTGGCCACCGACGCCCAGAATCAGTCCGCATAGCGCATGTGCGGCTTCCACGGAACACAAACGTTTGGGCTTTCTCGCGTGCGGAAATGCTCGGCATGATGGGATTCTTTGGTCATCAGGCGCAACTGGAAATGTCTCGAGTCTCTGCGCCTAGCGAGTGGTTTGTGTGGGGAGTTGTTCCTGACGAGTGTGTGCAGAACAGATACTTACTTTGGGAGCCTTACGATCGTGACATATCCGAAGTCTAACCTGAGGTTTCTCATCTTCGCCGCTTAAGATCCGGAGTGGGCGGTGTACATAAACTTATCTCAGAAAGGCGAGCTCATAGCGAAAGGGCAAACCATGGTAGTTAACAGACTCAGAATAGGTAATAAGCACCGCACCGCATCGCAATGTATTTCTTGCGAACTAGGGACAATGACAAACTTCATATGTTAAAAGGAGTTTGGAGAGCTGGTAGTGCGAAGTGAATTTCATCAAGGACAGCTTCCTAACAGCTTCGTCCTGAACTGATTCCTCGTGCTCTTCCCTTCTGTCTGCCTTTTGATGTAGATAGCAACACACACCGCCCTCGATGCAGTTTGACCACGATCAAGGTAGCAGGTTGTAGGATCATCAACGGCTCTTAAGACGATAGAGGCGTATTGCATTTTGTGTTACCATAATTGCCAGGCGCATCAGGTGCTTCCTTATAATCCTTCACACAATTTGTCTTGTCTTCCGCGCTACATTCTTCCACATCGGGTTCCCCTTTCTGGTGACCGCAGTCCGCGTAGCACGTAGTGGTTGTCTTGCACATGCTTCTAGACCAGGATCGGATAAATACTCTTAGGCGACCACCAGACTTCTCGTATCGTTTGGAGAGTATATCGTGACGTTGCCAGTCCAGAGAGGTGAACGATGGAACCGATGTCTGATCCCTGAGAAGGGGCCTGCTTGCTGAGAAGAGGCCTGCTCGTGCCCAGTTGGCCGTCTTTCGTTTAGACGGCACGTCTCTGATATGTGATATGCGGAGTAAGGTTCAGGAAAAACCGCGCATTTCAACTTTGAGGGCTGAAAGATGAGGTATGCTGCAAAATGCTGTTGGGATCGCGCTGCTATATCTTGGGCTTGGCAATGAATGGACGCCCCTAGAAGGATTTGAAATCATCTTCCACCTCTTCGCAACTTTACCGCTTTCCCATCTCTACGTTTAGATGCTTTCTGAGCTTTCTTGACTTTTGATTGGGGAATAATCCGCCTACTTCATGGCCCTTAAACTTTAAATTCAGCCCTGCATCCATAATCCGGCTCATCGTCTTCATCCTCCACCGCCTTACAAATCATTCAAAATTCGGATACAAGGGCCGCTATTGACCATACAGAAGCTCTTACCAGACATATCTTGGCATCCGCTTAGAGATTTTCCACAGTTGGGATATTAGGAAGCCTGGGGACTGAGGACACAAGTGGTGAAGTGCAAAGTGAATCTGTAACTGAACTATCTAAGAGAAAGTGAAGGTGTGGAGGAAGAGCGGCGTAAATAGTGGGCTGTCACGTGCCAGATAGGGCCCACGTGCGCTTTTACCGTAATAATTACCCTCCTTAAAAAGTAAGCTGTCCGTAGCTTAAATTATGTAATATATAAAGAATACTTGTTAAGTCATTAGTAAAATAAATGTAATATTAGGAAATAAACTTTTATTATGATCTATTTCCCTTAATCCTCTGTTTTTCACGTCTGTATTATTTCACCTAATATCTTTTTTTAACTTATATAACAGTTATCCGTTTCTTTTATTATTTCTTTTTATCAGGGTTTTTATATTTAGTATCTTATTACCTTAGGTTATTAAAATCCTTATATACCGCGTCCTAATCCTTACGCTATTTAGTTTTCTGCTCCGGAGTTAATTTCTGAAAGTAATTTAGTACGGCTGTTAAAGGTTCCGTGATAGGTTTCTTAATTAAGGCCGCAGTTAGTTTCTTAGCCTTATTTTTTAGAATTTTTGTGCTAATTTTAGGAGTGACGGGAGTGGTAACTTAGGTTAAAATTAAAAGTGAGACTGGTTTATCACCGGTTTTAATAACTGCCTTAAGGTGTTCTGTTTTGTATTATATAATAAACTTATTAACTGAGATAATTAAACCATAATGTGGTATTAAGGGAGTGTTTTTTAACTTATCTTATAATAATAATACTTCCTTAATATGGGTAGTGTTAAAGTTATATCCCTTTTATTATTTATTATTTATATCCTTTATTATATAAGTTATAACTGTATAAGTAACGTCATCTTTTAAGTTAATAAGATTTATTTCCGTGGGTTGGATATTTATAGTTTAAATGGGTTTATCAGTATTTTTAAAGTCCTAAACAGTATTAGGATTTTTATTTTTATTTTCAGTCTCTTAAACTAAATTTTTAGTATTATTAGTGTTATTTAGCTGGTGTTTTTATTTACTGTTAAATAAAATAATTACAGTGTGAAATATATCTGGCGTGATTTAATACAGCCTAAATTTATACTTAAGTTAATCTGTGAGTAAGATAATATTATTAGCACTAATTATTTCTTCTTATAATACCTTAATAACATGATCCGTGTTATATAAAGATTTTATAATAAACTTTATAATAATAAGATTCTTTTTTATTATCCAGTCTATAACACGGACTTAAGCTGTGAGGTTTAAGAGTTTTTTAGCTATAATCTTTAATATTAATAATAATGTGATAATATAAACAGATAATAATAGTTTTAGTGGCGGTATAAGTTCATCCGTGAATTATGGGTGAAATATAATAATAAAAAATATTTATGTAAAAAAAGAAATTAGGTCTGGGTTATTAGGGCAGTTTTTTTAAATATAGCCGTTTTTACTGTATACACGGTATAGGCCTATCTTCTTATTTAAGTAAGTCTTCACGTAATACCTTAATATGTGACACACACAGCACTTAATAAATTACTCTCTTACGGTTTTAGATATATAACAATCACTTATTTTATAACTTAAGATACGGCAGAGTTTATAAATAATTTCTGGTTCCTAATTATATTTATAAAATCACTGTGCTGTTTTATGTTTAATGTTAAAACAAGTTACGAGCACTGTGGGATCGTCGGAGGACGCAGAAGGGGAAGTAAAGTCACCTGGAATTACGT